>JAHBBA010000981.1:0-239865 GCA_018806925.1 Skeletonema costatum | reverse complement strand
CAAAGAGAGCTTGAGCCGCGCAAAAGATGCTTCTATACTATCATAACGAACTATAATGGGTCACTGAAAGCTGTTGAATGCGATGTGCACAGCGTGAGATACGATATGGTGCTGGAGAGAAGTGCTGGAGCCGCTAAAGATGGCCTCATCAGGTCACCCAACACGTTGTGGCGACGCCGCTATGGTCAAAGAGAGCTTGAGCCGCGCAAAAGATGCTTCTATACTATCATAACGAACTATAATGGGTCACTGAAAGCTGTTGAATGCGATGTGCACAGCGTGAGATACGATATGGTGCTGGAGAGAAGTGCTGGAGCCGCTAAAGATGGCCTCATCAGGTCACCCAACACGTTGTGGCGACGCCGCTATGGTCAAAGAGAGCTTGAGCCGCGCAAAAGATGCTTCTATACTATCATAACGAACTATAATGGGTCACTGAAAGCTGTTGAATGCGATGTGCACAGCGTGAGATACGATATGGTTGCTGGAGAGAAGTGCTGGAGCCGCTAAAGATGGCCTCATCAGGTCACCCAACACGTTGTGGCGACGCCGCTATGGTCAAAGAGAGCTTGAGCCGCGCAAAAGATGCTTCTATACTATCATAACGAACTATAATGGGTCACTGAAAGCTGTTGAATGCGATGTGCACAGCGTGAGATACGATATGGTGCTAGAGAGAAGTGCTGGAGCCGCTAAAGATGGCCTCATCAGGTCACCCAACCCGTTGTGGCGACGCCGCTATGGTCAAAGAGAGCTTGAGCCGCGCAAAAGATGCTTCTATACTATCATAACGAACTATAATGGGTCACTGAAAGCTGTTGAATGCGATGTGCACAGCGTGAGATACGATATGGTGCTAGAGAGAAGTGCTGGAGCCGCTAAAGATGGCCTCATCAGGTCACCCAACACGTTGTGGCGACGCCGCTATGGTCAAAGAGAGCTTGAGCCGCGCAAAAGATGCTTCTATACTATCATAACGAACTATAATGGGTCACTGAAAGCTGTTGAATGCGATGTGCACAGCGTGAGATACGATATGGTGCTGGAGAGAAGTGCTGGAGCCGCTAAAGATGGCCTCATCAGGTCACCCAACACGTTGTGGCGACGCCGCTATGGTCAAAGAGAGCTTGAGCCGCGCAAAAGATGCTTCTATACTATCATAACGAACTATAATGGGTCACTGAAAGCTGTTGAATGCGATGTGCACAGCGTGAGATACGATATGGTGCTAGAGAGAAGTGCTGGAGCCGCTAAAGATGGCCTCATCAGGTCACCCAACCCGTTGTGGCGACGCCGCTATGGTCAAAGAGAGCTTGAGCCGCGCAAAAGATGCTTCTATACTATCATAACGAACTATAATGGGTCACTGAAAGCTGTTGAATGCGATGTGCACAGCGTGAGATACGATATGGTGCTGAGAGAGAAGTGCTGGAGCCGCTAAAGATGGCCTCATCAGGTCACCCAACACGTTGTGGCGACGCCGCTATGGTCAAAGAGAGCTTGAGCCGCGCAAAAGATGCTTCTATACTATCATAACGAACTATAATGGGTCACTGAAAGCTGTTGAATGCGATGTGCACAGCGTGAGATACGATATGGTGCTGGAGAGAAGTGCTGGAGCCGCTAAAGATGGCCTCATCAGGTCACCCAACCACGTTGTGGCGACGCCGCTATGGTCAAAGAGAGCTTGAGCCGCGCAAAAGATGCTTCTATACTATCATAACGAACTATAATGGGTCACTGAAAGCTGTTGAATGCGATGTGCACAGCGTGAGATACGATATGGTGCTAGAGAGTAGAGCTGGAGCCGCTAAAGATGGCCTCATCAGGTCACCCAACACGTTGTGGCGACGCCGCTATGGTCAAAAGAGAGCTTGAGTCCGCGCAAAAGATGCTTCTATACTATCATAACGAACTATAATGGGTCACTGAAAGCTGTTGAATGCGATGTGCACAGCGTGAGATACGATATGGTTTCTGGATGAGAGTGCTGGAGCCGCTAAAGATGGCCCTCATCAGGTCACCCAACACGTTGTGTGCGACGCCGCTATGGTCAAAGAGAGCTTGAGCCGCGCAAAGATGCTTCTATACTATCATAACGAACTATAATGGGTCACTGAAAGCTGTTGAATGCGATGTGCACAGCGTGAGATACGATATGGGTTCTGGAGAGAAGTGCTGGAGCCGCTAAAGATGGCCTCATCAGGTCACCCAACACGTTGTGGCGACGCCGCTATGGTCAAAGAGAGCTTGAGGCCGCGCAAAAGATGCTTCTATACTATCATAACGAACTATAATGGGTCACTGAAAGCTGTTGAATGCGATGTGCACAGCGTGAGATACGATATGGTGCTAGAGAGTAGAGTGCTGGAGCCGCTAAAGATGGCCTCATCAGGTCACCCAACACGTTGTGGCGACGCCGCTATGGTCAAAGAGAGCTTGCGCCGCGCAAAAGATGCTTCTATACTATCATAACGAACTATAATGGGTCACTGAAAGCTGTTGAATGCGATGTGCACAGCGTGAGATACGATATGGTTTCTGAGAGAAGTGCTGGAGCCGCTAAAGATGGCCTCATCAGGTCACCCCAACACGTTTGTGGTCGACGCGCTATGGTCAAAGAGAGCTTGAGCCGCGCAAAGATGCTTTCTATATCTATCATAACGAACTATAATGGTCACTGAAAGCTGTTGAATGCTATGTGCACAGCGTGAGATACGATATGGTTCTGGAGAGAAGTGCTGGAGCCGCTAAAGATTGGCCTCATCAGGTCACCCAACACGTTGTGGCGACGCCGCTATGGTCAAAGAGAGCTTGAGCCGGGCAAAAGATGCTGTCGATACACGTGGGTCTACGTGCAGGAGATGCGGGGTAGATCAGATGAATGGGGGCGCTGAAAAAAGTACGTGTTGAAAGGCTGATGAGTGGTCCTCGTATACAGCGTGAGATACGAAGTATGTGTCGGCTAGGTACAGTGACGTGAAGGGAGCTGGCGTGCCGGCTCAAAACTTGCCTTCGTAGTCCCCCCCACCGCCCCGCGCGCTCCGAGGTGCACCCAGCAGACGTGTGAGTGTGAGGGCGCCGTTCCGGCCAGTGGGGTCAGGGAAGAGAGCTTGGAGCCGGGTGCGCAAAAGATGTGCTTGCTATACTAGCATGAACGAAACGATAATGGGGGTCCACTGGGGGAAAAGCTGAGCTGTTGAATGCGAATGTGCACAGCGTGAAATTGTGTGTCATCGATGTGAAGTGCTGGAGAATTGGAGTAGAACGTCACAAGGGCGGTCCGTCTCAAGATGCCTCATATCACATAGGTCACGCCGAACACGTTTGTGGCAGACGCCAGCTGAGGTGGGGTCAAAAGCAGCAAGCTATGTGTAGATAGCGCGGAGACGCCCAAAAGTGAGTGGGCGTTGGCGTGTACGACTAGGTGGCGGGGGTAACGAGTGACTATAAGTGGGGTAACAACTAAAGCAAGGCGGTGTGTGTGAGTAAGGAAAAATGCGAAATGTAGCATTACAGCGGGGGGAGCATACACGACATCACGGTGATGGTGCGATGTGAAGACGTAGAGCGTGGCCAGGGGTCGCGTGCTCAAAATGGGGAAGACCTCATCACAGGTCAACGAACGGGGGAGGACGTGTGAGTGAGGGGCGGGCTGACGCCGCTGCGTGTGTGATCGAGCAAGTGTGTGAGAACAAGGGGGAGGATGGAGGGTGCGTGTGAGCGCGCGCGCAAAAAGTGATTGCTTCTATAACTATCATAGCGGCTACTGAAGCGATGGGTCACTGAAAAGCTGTTGAATGCGATGTGCACACAGGGGTGAGATACGCTTGATGGTGTGCTGGGAGAGAGAGTGCTGTAAGGACCGAATCAAAAGAAAAAGAATGGGCCTCATCAGGTCACCCTACAGGGCTGCTGTGTGGCGAGGCGTGCCGCCTAGGTGGTCCAAAGATGGGAAGGAAGCTTGATGCCCGGGGGGAGAGGTGCGGTGCGTAATCGGAAAGAAGCATCTATACATTTAATACTAGTCAAAAATAACGAGCTACTATGATGGGTCACTGAAAGCTGTTTGAATGCGATGTGCAACAGCGTGAGAATACGATATGGTGCTAGAGAGTAGAGCTGCTGGCGTCCGTTCACTTAAATGCCTCATCAGTGTCACCCAACACGTTTGTGGCGACGCCCGCTATGGTCAAAAAGGAGCTTGGTGACAAGTCACGATCGACATAGAGAGTACAGGTGGGTGTTTTTAGTACTGTGCCTGGCCCACGAGTAATGGTGATGCGCTGGAAATCGGCAGCATAGTGGGGGGGGGGGCTAGGATAAGAGTGGAGCGGATAGTGCATAGTGGTTAGATCCTGAGACTACATATGATGAGAGATAGCGAGGGAAAGCCTAATGGTACTGACGGGGGGGGGGGGGTTGTCCGCAGCCAAAATACAGAAAAATGTTACAAGGGGATCTACGTGCGAACTCTTCCCCCAAACTTTCCTAATCCTCGGTCTTGCTGAAATAGCTTACCCCCTTTTAAAATACTACATAGGTGAATTGTAGGTTGTAGGTGACAACTTCGACCTTTACCCCCCTACCTATATATCTGTAACTCAGCCTTGTCAAATATCTAGTCCGAGCATTCCCTGTCCCCTATCTAGCTTGCTATTGCTTACATCATTTTGCGTACATGATGTTGAGTCAGCATCCTGCTGTGTACCTTCATCTTGTATCTAATAGAAATGTTCACTAATGTATCAAAGCCATGATGTCTTCAGCATGCATTGCCTCCATACTTTTTTGGCATCACTTGCCTCCTCTGTGAACTGAATAGTTCATTGGCATTTTCATCCCGGGCGTCCTCTTCGATCATAACGTCATGGTCGTCGTCAGTAGCTCATATAATTGAGCACATCGTATCACCTCCTCCGCTGCAGGTCACACCATTAAACGAACTAACAAACACTCGTATTCCTGGTCCTGACGGTGTAGATATATTAGCATATACAGCAACTAACAACAATGGTGACGGGAAGAATACAATTATTTTACTACACGAATTTTTCGGTCTGAATCCATCGATTGTGGAAAAAGCAGAGTTGCTAGCTAAGGATTTGGGATGCACTGTTATTGCCCCAGACACATTCCGAGGGACTGTTACTGATTTTGTGCCCAAGGCCATATGGCTTGCATTGACTACACCACAGGAGAGAGTAAACGATGACTTAGATGCGGTCTGTAGGTTTCTTGGATGCAATACGGACAGTGCGAAGAAGTTGGCAGTCGTTGGATTTTGCTATGGGGGTGGCAAGGCTATTAGGTACACTACACAAAGGAAACATGATGCTGCAACAGTTGTGTTTTATGGATCACCTGTGGACTGATGTGATCGAATTGCAACGTCTGAACGCTCCAGTTTGTGGAATCTTCGGGAATCAAGACGCACAATTTTCTTCCAGTCTCCTTGATAACTTTCAATCCAGTTTAAACGATGCTGGGGTTGATAACGATATACGCGTATACTCGGGCGTAGGGCATGCATTTTGGAAAGACGTTAGTCAAATCGAGAGAAGGGATCAACCGCAAACGGATGCATATAACCAGTGTACAACTTTTCTTCGAGAGTTCTTCTCTTCCTCAACGATGCGTGTAGATGATACAATAAAGGAAGCAGCAGCAACATCGTCAACAACGATTAAGAGCAGGTTTTTAGATTCCACTCGATCGTCCTTATGATCTGAACCAAGGGAGCAAAGAAAGAACTGGATTGTTGAATGATTTGATTCAGAACGGAGACAGTATTCAACAACCTGGAAGCCTAGAGAGCTTCATGCCCGTTGCGCCTGGTCGATGGCGAGTAATCTACGCACCACACATGACAACAATGTCGGGTCTAGCTGGTGGAGAATTTTCGGTACAATACGATCTAAACGATGATGGAACAATTGTTTAGCCATGCCAAATGCAACTTTCCGTTTTACAAGGGATTCTTATCAGTTAGTGGATCGTTTGGTTCGGTCAACAACGAAGTATGCCGTGTTGATTTTGACGAGGCATGGATAAAAGCAAGCAACCATGAGAATGATGAACCCTATCCCAATATACAGAGTGTCCCTGATTCGATATTGAAGTCACTGATTAGAAATCTTGGAAAAGCGGCTTTCATTGAACCATTTGCGGTCTTCCCTATCTCTTTCCTTGACTCCGAGACTATTGTTTTTGACTTCGAGTTACTTGGAACAAGAATATGCGCAAGAAAGGAATAATAAATATCTATTAGGGCAACCGTTTTACGATTCATCTTCTGTTGATGTGTGAGTTGGTTCCGATTCTTCTTTTACAACTGCAACATTCTTCCTTGTCTCTGTAACATTCTTTGGCGTAGGATCAACAAACACGTAGTCTGATGTATTAGATTGATTATCTTGGCACTTCTTGCAATACGATTTCACACTTTTTGTGTACTTTTTTGCATCTGCAACTTCTCTCTCTGCTTCCTTCAGTTCTTTTGCCGCCGCCTCAAACGTTACTCTTGCTCTATCCATTCTCATAATAGCAAGTGTCTCATATTTCATGGCGGCATCTACAGCGATAATATCATGCTCTCCACCGACGCAAACAGGAGCAACTAATCTGATTTTCTTCGCAGAATTCTTACTACTCGCCCATCTAAATGTTTTACTAATCTTCAGCTGAATACCACTCCTCAGCTGCCGCATCTTCTTTTTCTTTTGAGTATTGATCCAAGAGCTTACAGACACTTTGAATCCTGTAATAAATTGATGATAATGTTAGTAATACAAGATGGATTTGACGAAATCTCTTGTTACATCAAAGAACACTCACCTTCTCGGAAGATAATACTCGAAACGGAAAGCACGACTCGAAACGGAAACGAGCAAGGTCTAACGAAGAACTGCGATCCGTATCTCCATCCAAGGCTAACAGTTACATTCACTGCTGATGTGAAATAGTTTGTGTAAGTGCCCAGCATGGCAATAACACAGCAATGAAATGTTGTAGAAGTTGTGGTAGAACTTGCACTGTGACAGTCAATTACTACACAACTTCTACTACGCCCCAGTTTGTGCAACTTCTACGTGATTACTGACAACTTCTACAAACACAACATGAGTGCTGACAGTTATTTTTGTTTCTACTCATTCTTACTCCTTTTCTGTCGTTGACATCGCCAATACAGGCGACAGCTTTTTTATTGGCGATATAAAAGCGACAAATAATGGATTTCGACGGTTTCCTTACCAGCTTTCACTAGTTTCTTTCCTTTTCTGTTCGTCTGTCTTCCACCTAGCAAGCTCCACACGCACACCCTCAAAATTCCGCCAACCCAATGCCCTTTGTTTTGCTGCGTGCTTCTACTGAGTATATTGTAGTAGAGATAATACGAAACAAAAGTACATTGCGCATAGGCGATAGTTATATTATTATGTACTCCACATGCACTAGCTGCCAATTGCAATTTGCTCACGAAGTGTCGACAACCGTGGATGGTTACTACGGCATCTTTTGCACCAACGCCAACTGTGGTCGTATGTCATGGAGATGTTCTTCATGTGCATATGTTTTGCCACAAAGTCGCCGAGCAAGAATGATCCAACATCATCAGTCAGTACACTATAATGAAATAGCAGCACAAAGTGACGATAACAATTCCGAAACTGTAGATGATAATTTTGATCCACTGCTGGAGGATATTACGACCGCAGATGATGATCATGCATCTACCGGAATTATGGAGGAACGTCCTTCCATTGTTAATTTGATGTACTCCAACAACACAATCACTGCCGATGATGAACTCGATGCGGCTGTCGCGGAAGCAGATGACCGCGACACTGACGATCTCGAAAGTCTCATCACTGACCACTTCCAGGATGAGGAATATTCGCGGGGGAATTCAACATCACAAACTGACTTTAATATGATGGAAGGTGAACATAATCGTATCTTCTTTAGCCAACAACACAATGCGGAACATGGAGGTATACGTGGTGTTGCTCATAGGGCTGCCATTCATGATCGTTGCTGTTTAGACATTAATGACATGGTGGATGAGCAGGATGGAAAGTTACTGTTTGAGATCACAGACAATCTTGTCAACAAGCCAGTAGCAGAACAGAAAAAGTTTCTATCATGCATCAAAACAATTATGTCGCGTTACGATTCCGAACCAAACACGAATGTAACGATTCCTACTGACATGAAAGCTGCTGATAGGTTATGTCTGAAGGGTAAATCTTCGATCTTTAATTTACTTCCTTTCCCTCCCACTAAGGTTATTGGTGGACACGCATGTTTAGAACTTGATGGCCTACTTGATCACTGTTTTGCTTGGGGTTTAGAGTTCCTTCCATTCCAAGATCATGATGGAAAAACGTACACGGATGGCTTCAATGGTACTAAGGCGGGACAACGTCTTTATGAGCAAATGAAGAATAACCTCAGTGGTGACATACCCGTCGAACAGACCAACTGGCTTCATGGTGCATTCACTCTGACTCATATTAGAGGCGGCATACGTGGTGGCGAGCTTTCCTTGATGTACATAGTCAGCATATCTTATTGTAGCGCGGATACGGAGGCGATAGCAACATGTCGTTTTCCTGCTTTGTGCTCTTGTTTGAATTTCAAAAATGAGAAGGCTTTGAGATGAGATGGGCATCTTCCCTCTGAAGACATAGGTTATCAGCTCACAACAGAATCTTTTTGAATTTCCAAGATGCCGTTGCAATTTTATCATTGGTCGATGTGCACACAATTGCACACAATTAATCGACTTGTCATTAGCGGGCAATGCCATCATCAAATTCATATCATCCCATGGAATACCAGAACAGTGCAGGTCCGGACGGTCCGTACGGATGAAACCATCTGGCAACCATTATGTACTGTTCACTATCTTCCTGGGGTGTATGATTCGGTTGATGCGCGCTCACACAAACCACAAATCCGTTACGTCATCCAACTAAAATGCGAGCTCATCATATCATTTGCCTCCATGCTATGTGGTGTAACAAGCCACATCAGCCGTGTCTGCTGAATCACCAAGGAAAGAACTCTGAAGGTTGATAAGCAACACTGGTTTCGTCTTTTGATGGCATCATTTGTAGAAAAAAGGCAACAAGAACTTCACAACGAAACTTCATTACATCCATCAGAGGAGGACCATCTGTTGCTTAGACTCATGAGCACTGCGACTCATAAGCGCACTGCGGCCGTCGTCGGCGCCATGGCTGCTAGACTCGCCACTGAATGAATGGAGGTATAGTGAAGGAGCCCTCATCAGGTGAGGATATTTTGTCTTTTTTTCCTGCTGGCATTATTGGAGTATTTGTTCATTTGAAGTATGAATACCTGAGCATCAACCCTTGCAGTCACGGCTGTTAGGATTCATCGTGGACGGTCAAATCTTGATATGTGACATACAAGCCTACCAAGGCATTACTTTTATTATACATGGTTGAATGGAATCTAAAAATATGCCATCTTTATCTTCTTGCTACATCGACAGGTCAGCCATCATTGAGCCACAATCTTCGCTAAGTCGTCTCTCCCTATTATCCGTGGTGGTAATTATGCTGCCTCTTCACTTCTCCTTGAATCTTTAATCAGTCGGTTTTGTTCTGTGTTAAATCTACAACATGTAAGTTATGCACTTAAATTACACACACATACGCCCATACAATCATCTAACCACTAACGGATTCTTTGATGTTATGCTTTATCCTTTCAGACGAGGTGATGGTGGCAGCGGGAAAATATGCTATCAGTTCTTCTGTGCGGGGAAAGCAAGCGATTGGAATCTAACATCTACCGTGTCTGGCGCAAACTCATTATTGGAAAGGAGTGCGTCATGTACCAAGGGTAGTTAGACCAAGACTTCAGTAAGAGGAGAAATGAAGCATGGCATTAATTAATAGATTATTGATTAATAAATTATAGCAATGGACGATATTGATCTAGTAAACTGTCTAGTAGAAATTGCAGTCAATGGATAAAGTGGATCAGTAGAAGCTGTTGTAGAAATTGCTCTGTGAAATGAAGTGGATGAGTAGAAGCTGTTGTAGAAATTGAAGCAATCAGTAGAAGTCGTTGTAGAAATTGCCCCATGTAGAAATGGGGTAGAACTAGTATCGCTAAAGTGAGTAGAAGGAACTGTTGAAAAAAAAAAAAACGCGGAGGAAGTGGTCGGCAAGGTGTCTGGGGTAAATAAATGATTGAACCAATAAAGAGGGGTGAGACTGTGAGATGGATGTACGTGCTCGTTACTGTAGTGTCGCCTATACGGTATAGTGGTGTTGAGACTTGTAAAACACTAGAACAAGCTTCTACATGCTTTGGAAACCCAGTACCCACATTGTAGAAGTTGTGTAGAAGAGTCAAACGTACATCTTTTATTTCAACTTCTACAATATTTTCATTGCTGGATCACAACATGGTTTTTTTGCTGGAGCCAAAACTCAAAAAAACTATCGTTGAGAACGACGTGGCCCGCAAACAAAAGAGGGGGCAGGGCGAGCCACTAATAAAATTAGCAAGATACTATTGAAGAGAAGAGAGAATGCCATAGCATTGCAGAGAACTGTTACAGTCGGATACCCTGTAAGAAAACAATTCCAGAGCCATCAATTGTAGGGTCCCGAGGGCCCGCATACAGCCAAACACTCTCACCACTTGGCATGCTGACAGGCTGTACGGCACCATTTTGATAGCCTTTTGTATTGAATGCGTTCTTTAGGACTAGTTGTCCTTTTTGAAGTGGTCAATATTTTTATTGGCAAGTTGAATCTGAAAGAAAAGTCTTATGCTATGCGCCCATGAAATAGAATACTTGGATGAGTCATTTGGAAGTTGCGTTCATTTCAAGAAGAGGTTTTTTTGCCGGACGTTGATGGTTTTCCTTTTCTTGAGTCCTCGTTTTGTAGCACAGTTCGGGGGAGAATGTGACAGGGAATGACTCTCTGACGCAGTACCTGTCCCGTTGAGACACAGGTACAAGGCGCTGCGACAGTCATCCCTTTCCACATGTTCATTTGGCACGACCGTTGAGACAGGAGTCTCGCCGTCTGTTCGTCAGGATGATGACGCACTGCTTGTTTGTTCTGTTTTGCTAGCAGTAGTGATCCTCATGCCATAATAATCCCATGATATTAGCCATAGTAGTCTCTCTACTGCGTGTTTGATATCACAGAGTCATTGCTTGTGACACATGCCTGATAAAGAAGCTTGTTTGAATCTTTGTCCTGCTGAAAGACCGCTGCATGGGAGTTATACACACGCTGAGTAAGTGCAACGACAGGCGGTGTAAGTATGGCCCAGTAGGTGAGCAGATTTGACAGCTTGCCCGCCTCGCTGATATCGAAGAGGTCTTCAAGATTGCTGTGAAACAGTTCCTCGGACGACAACTTATCATTGGTAATACCGGGCCTCGGTGTGAAGATCTGAATTGGCTGTGTCAGATCATAGGCTGCTATGTGCTCCTCCAACTTACGTAGTCTCGCATTGTTTTCCTTGAACGCCTTCAGGGTGTCTGCTGCATGGGTGGTCTTCGACGACTTGCTCCTAGATTCAGACTGCGCTTCGTAATCCCAACCGCCAAACTTTTCCGATTCCCTCAATGCGTAGTCGCCGCAACGAGTGATCTTTTCCAACTGTTCCATATGCTTTTCGTCTCCAGGCTGTGCACGTAGGTCCTTCCTGATTTTCACTCGCATACCTCCTTCAAGGTCGCTGATACCACATTCCATTCCAGCACTAGTGTCTCTCACGGTTTGTGCAGCTTCGGGTGACATGAAAGAGACTCCAACAGAACCTCCACTCACCAAAGTAAGGCTGCGACTATCCAAGTTCAATCCACCACTTCGTCCAGTAGAGGGAGACTCAGCAGCGAAGAAACCACGTATGTGGCTACCATTGCTCACGGCAGACGTAGGGGATGCAGGTGGAGTTGCAACACTTTTGCTAGCGGTAGCAGCACCACCTCCCCCATTGGAACTGCACCCAGTGCATCCACCATGACCACAGGAACCGTTGTTGTTGGCCCATGGAAAGTTGGATGGAGCAGGGGTCGAAGAATCCTCAACTAATGCTTCAGGCAGATCGACGTTCTTTTCATCACCACGCATCCCTTCCACCACCGTCGGCGTCGGAGGACTAGGATTGAGTTCCTGAGCACGCTTCCACTGACCATACTCGCCCTTCGTCATGCCGTCGAGAAAGATCTCATTCATGGTCGGTTTACAACTAGGGATCGCAGTCAACGCCGTGGCTTCCTCCTTTGCAGCCTTAGCTTCATCCTGAGCCACCTTAGCAGCCTCCTCCGCCGCCTTGGCTTTCGCCTCCGCCGCCTGGACATCCAGCTGCAGTTTACGGATAATAGCAGCAGATGCCGAAGTGTACAATGTGTTGTCCTCGGAGTAAACAGTTTCGCAGGAAATGGTGGTAGGTACACCTGTGACGTTGAAGGTTGACAGCTGGCTGTGACGTCACAGGGGTCGTGACGTCACGGGCTGACTCACGAATTTGTGAGGAAGACACTTCCAACTCATCATCTCCACGATGAAGACGTTGTGCACCATGTCGGTGCTGTTTGTCCCTTTTGCTCCGACGACTGGCAATAGAGACTGAGTGCTCGTCCAAGCCGGGGCCACTGAGGGACTCGTGTGCAGAAGAGCCCGCATTGACGGTTGGGCTGCCTCCTGCTGTTTGCTGCGTAGGCGATTGATCTTGCGCCGCAGCGGCCACCGGCCCTCCCAAGATGAAATGTTTGGACGATGGAGTAAGCAACCTGGTGATAAAACTGACATAGCCGGGTGAATTAGACTTGACAGAATCGTTGGATGGTTGTTGATCACGCCTGCTCTCTGCAGTAGAGCGGGCATCAGTGTTCGTAGGCTCAGGCATCATGATGAGATCGGCTTCCGAAGTTGTTGTTGAAGATCTGCGCAGATACGTCAAACGTTGGCTGACGGCTGCGATTTATCTGTTGTTGTAACGAAGACACGTCAAGAACGATGACTGACGGCTGCGTTGATCGCGATTTTGCTAGTGAGCTCGATGTCGACTTCGATGAATGCCACTAGCGTTGAATTTGGGCTTTTGTTTGCTCGGTGCGCTGATATTGAGGATCGTATACAGCGTAGATAATTGGGACTCGCTAACCTGTCCGATGTAGGTAGACTGTGGAAGTGTGACAACTTATATACCCTTGACACATGTTGTTGTCAAGGAGAGACCTTTTGGTCTTAGCGGTAACTCGACATGGTTGCTCCACACGGTACAGAGTTCAAATCCCAGTAGTGGTACTCTGTAGCCGTTTCGTGGCTCGAGCTTACGCTTGACTGTCTCTCCCACTCTGTCCGTGCGGTGCGAGAAGTATTGTGTGTACAAAGGCCTCAGGAATCGTGAGTGTTTCTGTAGTGCTGGCAGGGGGAGGCTCTCCGAATTTCGTCGCTCAAAGTCCCGTATCACATCGTATTTGCGTACTCTCGGCTGATGATAATGCTCTCAGTACGAAGGAGAGTGTCGATGTAGGTAGACTGTGGAAGTGTGACAACTTATATACCCTTGACACATGTTGTTGTCAAGGAGAGACCTTTTGGTCTTAGCGGTAACTCGACAGATTGGCCCTTGCTTGAGCGAGCGAGGCTGATTTCGCAGTTAGTAGTCGTTTCAGGCTGATTTGGGTCATATTTACACCTTTTTGACACCTTTTGACACCAAAATGGCCTAATAATTGGCTATTTTATCCAAAGTCGTTACCGCCCCTACCTACATATCCCAAGTATTTCGCAGCCTTTGTCGTAGTGACATGCCAAAAATGAAGAACTTTTTTCATCCGGTCGGACTAAGATGAACCGGCCGAGCAAGTGACGAGTATGCAGACTTCAGACGATGACATCTAGCGATGAGAGCTCCAGCGAGGAGACTCTCTAGCTAATGTGCAAAAGGTTACTTTCTTGGTCAATAAGCTCAAGAACAATCTTTCATCTGCGCAGAGAGCTCAAGGAAAAGAGTGTGCACCAAAACAAAAATACACGATCTGGCGAATATGCGTACAGCACACTCGACTGCTGAGAAATCATTGGTAGGTAGAGAAAGATGCCATCATTTCCAATACAAAACGTCTCGAAACTGAATTGGAAGAGCAGATTCCAATGATCTCATCCCAACAGATGGAAAGCAACCTTCGTACAAATACAAAGGAAGTAGAACTTGAACTTCTATTAAAGACGAATTGGAACGGGCCAGGCGGAGTGCAGCAAAATGCGTTCAGTAGTGGCTCCAACGACTTCAGATTCAGAGATTACAGAATTGAAAGTCTGGAAGAAGAATGCACAGGATAGAATGCACAATTGTCGAAGATAATATTGATAGCATCTCAACTCTCGAGCAAAGGTTACAAGCAACATAAAAGTATGCAGCCACCTCCACCTCCAGTTATCAAGTAGAGCTGTTGAAGCCAGATTTTGAGAATGAGTTAGAGAGTAAAAGAGCAAAATAACAGAAAGCCAAGAAAGCCTTGCACATTGTGGAGAGGGCTCTCTCCGCAGTTTCAGTTGGGCTCAAGCTCGAAAGGAAAGACTGGGCGGGAACAGGATGTACAATACATAGGACTGGCGGGCATAATTTAGGCCGGGTCATCATCCACGCAAAGTGAAGACCCAGATGTTTATTCGAGTACCGTTTAGGTTCTCCACACAGTAGTCAGACATCTAATTCTGCCTAACTTCAACTAATGTGTCAGCATCCATTCACAATCCATTCACAAACGTCTTGCCAGGCATTACAAAATGACCATCAATCGGAACAAATCTGTTTTGCCTCCGCTGTTGTGTGAGTTAGCCTGCTGCAACCATGCTTATCAGCATCCCAAGCACGCTAGCGCCAAAACCCTGCCGTCCAAACGGAATTGTTCCTTTTTATTCACGAACGAAGAACGAGCACCGACAGGGTGGCCGACAACTCAGGGTCTACTGCCCCTATCCACCTAAACGCTCGCCTTCCCTCATAATGTTTGATGGAAACAGTTCTATTCAGATCCTATCAAGCAATCAACAACTGATAATAATCATCCACTGACATGACGTTTCTCTCCAAAGAAGGAGCGCTCGCAGCCTCAGCGTGGCGGCATCCGCCGCCATCGGCACCTCTGCCTCTGGTGACTACACGGCTTCGGACTCCAACTTTAATGTCCTCTCCGAAGAAGAAGCCGTCGAGCCCTACGACCTCTGGGACAGCGGTCCCACCAAGACACTTCTCGTTTCCTACGAGAGTGAAGCCGGTCATGAAGCAGTGGTGACTCATACCAAGAAACCAGGGAAGAAGATGAAGGAGCAGAATGTTGTGTTCGCCAAGGCGCAGAAGCACAAGGCGGGCAAGTCGGAGAAGGCCGACAGCAGCGAGAATGACGGCGACAAGAAGGGCAAGGGCAAGGCCCGCAAGTTGAGGTGGCTCCAAGAAGATGGTGCCATCACCACTGGCTTCTCTATTCTTGAGCTTGAAACTGATGACCTCGAAGCTGAAAATCGCTGCTCTGAGTGAACTCGAAGGTGTGACTGCTGTGGAGAAGGATGGCATCATGCACATCGAGTCTATGGAGTATCAACAGAAACTCCGTGGAGGGGGAGGAGTTGCAGATCACATCCGCGAGATCCAAGATGCCATCAGGGCTACCGCTGATCAGTTCCCCGACGATGAGATTGAATTCTCTCCCAATCTCGAAGGCGAGGAAGCAGAAGCTGCTCTCCATGGGCGACGTCTTGCCGAATCAACTCCATATGGAATCAATTTGGTGAATGCATCCCATGTATGGGCCAAGACTGCGCCAGCTGCGGCGGAACCAATCAAGATCTGTGTTGGTCGACACAGGCTACGACCTAGGCCATCCCGATCTGCCTAATGATGTGGCCCATAATGTCTCTGGGTGGCACCAAGTGAACACTGATGGCAGCACTCCTTTTGACTTATGGGATGTCGATGGACAGTGAGTTGTTCTATCGCTATCGTATCATTTGTCTCATTCTCATTATGTCTGCAACATGATACCCCTAACATCTTTTTGCGTCTACACATTTATATTTATCGGCCCTCGGGGCCCCAGTCGGTTGAGTGCAGCGGTATCGGCGGGCTCGGAGGTGCCCTCCTTACCCTGTAGGTCATTTGACCCATTTTGACTCCAGCCATTTCTACAGGGAAGCACGTAGGAATTAGTATCTTAGGATTTAGGAGAAATAAATCTTGACTCACCATGTAGAAATTTAATTCCCACTGTGGAGCATACTGGCGGCTACAGGATACCGCTGCGTAGGAACTCAGTTGCACCTTAATCTTGTAAGCATTTTTCTCGTAAATGTTTGATCCCAAACGCATTCTTCGTCCTTCTTAGCCAGAAGCTGTCTCGTGTACAAGAACGTCACCACACTCATCTCCCATCATCTCCCCACTATTGACTTTAATTTTCGCACCTTGGAAGGAAAATAAATTCCACACAAACACAACTTCGCATTCATTCCCTCTAGAGGTCCGAACAGTCTCATGTATCGAAGTTCCCACTCGGGCTTTTCTCTTACCATGTATAAGAAGGACACTGTCTCGTGTACAACAACACCATCCCTCTATTGTACTTTAATTTTCGCACCTTGGAAGGAAAATAAATTCCACACGAACACAACCTCGCACTCAGTCGGAACAGTCTCATGTATTGAAGTAAGTTTTGGGTAGTTCCCACTCGGGCTTCTTCTCTTACCATGTATAAGAAGGACATTGTCTCGTGTACAACATCACCATCCCTCTATTGTACTTTAATTTTCGCACCTTGGAAGGAAAATAAATTCCACACGAACACAACCTCGCACTCAGTCGGATCAGTCTCATGTATCGAAGTAAGTTCTGGGTAGTTCCCACTCGGGCTTCTTCTCTGACCATGTATTGTTAGGGAATTTGATCATGTTGCCAATTCACGTCATGAGTGCCTCCCTGTTCCCAATCTGGCTTCTGTTGTATGTCTCTGCCGTGTGCTCAGCAAGGTTGATTACCGCCTCGCATAGTTAGCCGTTCGTCTTTTCAGTACAGTAGAGTATCCTGTCGATGGAAATGTTTGGACCAGTCCAATGAATGGCGCTGTCCTGAGGATGATCGCCCACTCTCCTCCCCTGCTGCCGAGCGCCTTCCCCTGCATTAATTACCATGTTGTATGGCTTTTCCGTGTGGTACAGTCCATGTTGATTGTCGTTGTGTGCCACCTGTTCCCAATACGCGAGAGAAATGAATGCAAGATTGATGAGTGTGTGTCAAACCAGAAATACAAACGGACATGCGGCTTACCCTTTTGTGTCCGCTTGCGTTTTGTTCCGACTGTCAGTGATCTCCTTGTGAACCATTGATGCATCTTGCGATTTGTTATGCGCTCACCTTCACTTACCTGTAAGATGCCTTTTGCTGCCTTTCCCTCCCCACATCATCCCATTACTTTTAATTTTTGCACCTTGGAGGAAAAAAAAAGTTCGGTACGAAAATAAATACAACCTGCACTTCGTGTCGACTTTATTGCATGTCTCTGTCGTGTGCTCAGCTCTCCTCTGAAGGTGCTCTACCCACCTCTCCCGCTTGATTACCGCCTCGCATAGTTAGCCGTTCGTCTTTTCAGTACAGTAGAGTATCCTGTCGATGGAAATGTTTGGACCAGTCCAATGAATGGCGCTGTCCTGAGGATGATCGCCCACTCTCCTCCCCTGCTGCCGAGCGCCTTCCCCTGCTTTAATTACCACGTTGTATGGCTTTTCCGTGTGGTACAGTCCATGTTGATTGTCGTTGTGTGCCACCTGTTCCCAATACGCGAGAGAAATGAATGCAAGATTGATGAGTGTGTGTCAAACCAGAAATACAAACGGACATGCGGCTTACCCTTTTGTGTCCGCTTGCGTTTTGTTCCGACTGTCAGTGATCTCCTTGTGAACCATTGATGCATCTTGCGATTTGTTATGCGCTCACCTTCACTTACCTGTAAGATGCCTTTTGCTGCCTTTCCCTCCCCACATCATCCCATTACTTTTAATTTTTGCACCTTGGAGGGAAAAAAAAGTTCGGTACGAAAATAAATACAACCTGCACTTCGTGTCGACTTTATTGCCACCGCAAATTCTTCATGTGTTGTCACAGTGCGTGACTCTCGTTGCAATTGACTCTCGTTGCAATCCACTAACCAACTATCCGCAGCTTTTCAGATATGCATCGCAGACAGCTATCCGATGTTTTAGTGCAGTAGATATATTTAGTCGCCAGACGGAGCTGCGTTTATTGCTCGTTTTGTTTCGGGCGGTGGCTGTGGTAGCGCATGTTGTGCACACATCTCATCGAATGGATATTTACATCTCTTAGTGCATATTGGCAAGATTGTTGCGGTGATCGACTACTGTTGGCACTGCTATTAATGGCGATCAAAACAGACATGCTGCATGTTGTCTCGCTGTCGGTGGGAGCATAATATTATGATCGGCCGGAGGAGGTGCGTGAAGAAAAAGATCTTTTGTGTTGTAGATTGAGGGATGTTTCCGCGGGAGATAGAAGGATTTATTGCGGTCGTCGCCTATCGTTGTCACCGCTATTGCATGGCGATCAAAGCAGACATAACGCTGGTTGTCTAACTTGGACTTGGGAAGATATGGCTGGTCGGAATCTACTCATCGCAGCGCCATGATGAGTGAGAGAACTCGTGGGTGGTGATGAAAAAGATTTTGCAGTTTGGCGCGCGCGGGCAAAGATCTTTTTCTCCTTTTGCGCGCGCTTCCGGCAGCATGCGCCATGCGCAACCTATCAGGATAACCATCTGAGACACATGTCTGGTAAGTAAATCTAGAAGCAAGATGCAACAAGCCAAGCAGCCTGACCATATTAATTTATGAAACAGGTGCAAAAAATAAAGTAGCATTCAACATAAACTGTTCATTATACACATATCTATCTTTGCAGAGCAACTTTATAGACAGATATAGTTACTAAAAGAAATTTGATTGGCACATGCATGCCCACCAGAGCAAAGCCCCGAGGGCCACACTGCAGCACACTCATACTTACAGCACACACAGCACTGCAGGGACAGACCAGTTTATCTCTCTCAGCGGACACGGTACACACTGTGCGGGTACAATTGGTGCTATTGGAAACAATGAAATTGGTGTGACTAGTGTTAATCCTGATCCTACAAAATTCCAGTTCTTTATCGGAAAAGGTCTTTCGAATAGTGGTAGTGGATCTAATGCGAATGTGGTGAAGGCCGTTGAAGCATGTGTCAATGCTGGTGCAAAGGTCATTTCCATGTCTCTGGGTGGTTCAGGTTACTCTTCTACAACTGATGCCTTCTACAAGGATCAGTATGATAAGGGTGGTGAGTTAGTATTTACTGTTGTACACCCCTCCTCTTTATCTCACTTAACTAACACAACAAATCTCTCTCTCTCTCTCATTCTTTCAGTCCTCGTGGTTGCTGCAGCAGGTAACAGTGGATACGATTCGTGGGGTTACCCTGCTGGATACTCTGCCGTGGTGTCAGTTGGGAGTGTCATGTCGACACGATCCCTCAGTTACTTTTCCACTCGGAATGATCAAGTGGAGGTCGCAGCACCTGGACACTCTGTCTTATCCACCCACAAGAATAATGGCTACACGACTATGTCAGGAACTTCGATGGTGAGATTGCTCCTCTAATTTCTTGACTAATTTTGTGTGCCTTTCAATGCTGTTACTTACTAACTTATACTTCTGTGTATGAATATGAATACACCAGGCTTGTCCTCACGTGGCTGGAGTTGCAGCTCTTCTCTGGGACACACTTTCCTCAGTGTACAAACAATCAAATTCGTAATGCGATGATTCAAAGTGCTAGAGAGCCACCTTCTGAGCCAAGGAACACGGCTGGGTGGGATAAATACTACGGTTGGTAAGATTCTCTTTACACAGTTCTCTCATTTTATCTACAACGTGGTCGCCCTAACATCTGTTTGCGTTTGCGTCCTCTCATGTATGTCACAGGGGTATCGTCAATGCTGGTGACGCATATGAGCTTCTCAAACAAGGATGCGAAGTAGCTGGAGGTGCAACCAACCCTCCTGAAGGTCAAGAACTCCATGATTTGGCATTGGGTGGCAAGGATCAGAAGAATGTTGGATGTACCTTTGATGAACACTGTGAACAGGGTAACCCTTGTCTTGGGGAATTTGTTTGTAACGCCGGTACTTGTGAGCAAGTCGCTGGCAGTGCTCCTGTTTGCGATGATGGCATAAAGGTGAGTATCAGGTTCAAACCTTTCGTTGTGTTTACTTCATCGACATCCTGCTCACGCCATGCTTTTCTCAATTGAATTTCTCAGTGTACGATTGACACGTGTGATCCATCGAAGCCATACGATGTTTTGACAGATCTCTGTGTATTCACTCCTAAACCCTGTGAAGACGGCAACAAGTGCAATGGAATCAGGGCTTGTGATGAAGAAACTGGAAATTGCTACGAAAAAGATCCTGTAGTTGACTGTAACGACGGAGACTTTTGTACCACTGGTAAGTAAGATGTGTATGCAATCTGCTGAGTCTTCTACAGTACAGCCTTTTAAACTGATCCGTATTCTTTCCCTACACAACACCAACACCCAACACAACACTGCCAACACCATAGACACCTGTAATCCCTCCACTGGCGTCTGCTCCAACACTGCTGTGACCTGTAATGACAACAATGCTTGTACATTGAATGATACATGCGATCCTGCGGTGGGCTGCATTTTTGGACAACCTCAGGCGGATTGCTGTGGAAATGCGGAATGTGAAGCTGATGAAACCGAGACGACGTGCCCTTTGGATTGCGGTACTTCCCTCTCAACAGAAGCAGACTTGAGTATAGCTAATAGAGTTGAATTGGTAAGTCGAGTGTGTGTTATGACACGAGTGGAGCACTTGATAGATGATGTGAATGATGCAATCTCACCACACTTTTTCTTTTGTCCGTATTTTATACTGCCAGGGGCCAATGTTTGACATCGCAACAAAAGCCAAGAACCTCACCATCGCTGGTTTTGTTTGACTTGAACTGCTACGTTCCCGTTGGTATTGAGTCAAAGGTTTTCGTCTATTCACTACCAGATGGTATGTATGGTGACAATGGACGATGGCACACAAAGAGTCTGTGGGATAAGGTATTGGAGACTAGTATCAGTTGTAACGGCTTCGGAACGCCAACTTTTGTAGCGCTTGCAGAAGGGGTAACAGTACCAAAGAATTCGGTAAGTTTCACAGTGTGATATTTTGTTATCCTTTTACTTCTTTCGTCTAACAACACTCACTCTGAATTTGTCCACAGAAACATTCCTTCTTCATCAATATTTGGACGGATAGTTCTGCCACAGGATACTGGTTCCATAAATCAATGTATCCTCCATCTGGCAAGACAGCCCGTTACAGTCCAATTAAAGAGGACTCATACCTGCAGATCCAAACTGGAAGTGGTAACACTTGCGTTGGCGGATTTTGCGCCATGGTAAGGTGGAATAGTCACCGAATGCATCAATTATTTTGCTTTTGCTTTCCTCTTTCGCCATTCTGACCCCCTTTCTCACGTTCACGTCGGGATCAGACTTCTCCCCGAATGCCAGCTATTACGATCCACTACGCTACTATTAACGACTCTCCTACGACATCACCGACCATTAGTAGCATGCCTTCAACTCCAGTCCCAACTTTCACTCCCACAACCAAGCCGACTCCTGTGCCTACGACACTGGCCCCAACTCCCGTACCAACCACCCCACCGACTTATGCGCCAACTACCACACCGACTGCCACGCCGTCTACCGCGCCCTCGGAATCTCTCGCTCCAACTCCCTTTGAGTCAGTAAGTACATACCTGGTCATGTTTTATGATTGGATCGAATGTATCATTCCTAACCCTTTATCTTTATGCATCATTCCTGCACTTTGATAGATCAAAGTCACTATCGCGTCTCCTCCTACGAACGGTGCAACTACTGTCTCTTCTTACTACTTTGATGTCCAAGGTGGAACGGTTGATTCGATTCTTACTAACATGAAGGTCACGACATATGCAACCAGTCAGGCAATCACGGTATTTGCGAAACGAGGCACCGGAAAACAAAGTGAAGGAACCCCATGCGATTGGGAGCTTGTGGCTGAGACAGCCGTCGAATCCACAGGCTACTGGAAGGACATTTATCCCAATTGGATTAATGGCTTCAAACCCGTGGAATTAATTGCTGGGGAAACTATTTCCTTGCATGTGACGTCTACTGGTAGAATGCTTAGCGTATATTCGGGATCGGGATCGAGTTCTTGGAAATACAATACTGCTTTTATGACGACGCCCGACACACACACTTTTCCTGGAACTTCATTGTTTCATGGCTCATACGGGAAAACCGGATATTTCCAAGCGTACCCTGACTACTATTCTGCACGGTAAGTACATATTCTCATGTCGTTTTCCAAAAATATTTCCAGAACTAGCTCATCTCATCTAAATTTACACCTCCATTTAGACAATTTATGGGAGCCTTGGATCTTGAGACTGTTGCTCCGGGCAGTACCATGTCACCTACTTCTGCTCCAACTGCGAAATTCAGTCCCAATCAAGTCGAAAGTACTGGCGCTAACTCTCTCACTGAAGCCACATCCCAAGGAATTCAATTTGATATCCATGCTTCCAGCAGTGCGATTATCTTGAGGAAGCTTAACATGCTTGTGGAAGCAGGATCACATTTTGTCGAGGTGTGGTATCGTAACGGCTCGTACAAGGGAAGTTCTTCCGGATGTGTTCACCATAACAACTGGTGCAATCAGTGGACGAAAGCTGCTGGAGGCGATATCACCAGCACGGGGGGTTTGACGAGCTCACCTGCATTGTCGATTCTCGTGTCTCCGGGACAAACGATGGGTCTTACAGTCATCTTCCCTAAGGCAGGCCTTGCTGTCGGTGCCGGTGTCGGTGAAGACAGTTCGGATGGCGAGCTTACCATTGTGGCAGGTGGCGCAGTGGTCCATGACTACTATGGAAATGAGGTGAATTCTATTCATGCTTTGAATGAGTCTGAATCTGTCAGTTTCAAAGGAGTAATTGATTACGATGTTGCCAACAGCTTCTGTGCCAAGATTAGTGCCCAGAACGGAGTGTTGTCTGGTGTTGATGATGAACCTGATGTGACTGGTAATGATATCACGAACCCAGACGGGCCTGGTGGAGGGCCCGTGGGCGGGGATGGACCCACTGACGGCTATGGTGATCACTTCGACTCGTTGAGCTAATGGATGAAGGAGTCAATGGGAATGCAAGACAAAAGGTTCATTGCAGCAAGTTCAATTTGCATTAGGATCCAGGGAAAACTTATAGTGCTTGCAAGGGGGGAAACGAAATTGAATTGATACACGTACACGTCGAAAGAAGATTTGTTGCTCTCAACTGTTACATACCAAGAGCCTTCTTTCGAACATAGGATAAAGTCAATAATGAGATATTTAAGTACAAGCAGCGCCCCCAGCTTCTGCCTATTGTAACTATGTACCTCGCAGCATCTTACTTATTTGATCGACATACAAGAGCGGTCTCTGTAGCAAGTCCACTGCGGTACTAACTTTCTCCTTCTCGGCACTGCTTCTGACTCGGATTGCATTCTGAAAACTGAAAAACGCTGATCATCATTTTGCAAGCAATGAGTCCCAAGATAGAACCGAACGAAAGAACTATCCTCTCTGGCTTCATCCCATCGTCTATAAATCAGTGCCAATGGTTCGCCGTATCGTCAAGTGTGGCTCATGTCTCAAGCGTTTCGCTACAGCTTCTGGACAAGATCTCTGCCCCACGTGCAGGACAAAAGTATGCAATCATAATAATATACTCGTAACTTCTGCCGAAGCACCACCCACCAATAACCTCGATGAGGAGGAAGAGACGATTGATGCGCTTCAATCACAACAGAGGCCGCTAGTAATTCGAGATGTTCCGTTACCAGCCGTTCCATTTAAAGGGAAGAAGAGGAAACTACCAACTGCTACTACTGAGGAAGTTGACGTTGTTCAGGTTTGCAATAACGTCGCTGCAGCTTCACCGGCAGAAGAGTCACGTAATGATGAGAATGACACCACTGTAAAAAAATGATGGCGAACTCAAATTAATTGATACAAACAAAGCTCCAGTAGTAGACGTGATTTCCAAGAAACCAAAGACAGGTAACGACGAGGGGGAAATTGCTTTATCGAATAGTACTGTGACCAATTCATTAGATGAGGATGAATCACATTACCGGGATTTCCATGTAGATGATGATAATGATGACTTGCGATGCGTCACGAATGATGGCTCCAATACTGATTTAAATGACAAGGTGGAGAGTGACGAGGAGGCAAATAACCAGCATGGAGATGGAAGCTGTTGCGGGTCAGAGAATGATGATCTGTTCATCGAGTGCATTGAAATTGATGACGATAGTGAAGACGATGCATGCTCGTATCAGAAAGAAGCATCTGAAGAAGTTGTCACTAGCCAATCTAAGGTGAACCGAACAGACAATAATCCTGAAAATGACGTTTGCTACATCTGCGGTTCCAACTTGTCAGGCAAGGGATTCAAGAGTCGTGTTGCTCATATGAAACGATGTTCCACAAAGTTTGGTCAAACAATGAAAACATCCAGTGCTGAGGTAGAAGAAGACATGATGGTACCATTGGAGTCATCATCGAAAGCAGTAGTGTCTAACCCATACAAAACTGCTGCACAATGGCATGGAAATGCTGGCACAATTGTACAACAAAGCAAAGAGAAGCAATCAATGCTAAAGCATTTTTTCAAGGCACCAGTACGATCCTTGACGAATGTATTGATGGCTGGCTCTCGTCAATCATTCAAGAAAAAAGTTGAGGAAACATCATCACAGCAGCAGATGGGGTTGAAATCAGGTACCAATAATACTGCATCCGGGAAGAAGCCACCATTTCGTAAAGGCTCGTGGGCATCGAACAATCGACGGAATGGGCAGTGTCCAAGCTACAAGCGGATACCTGGCACAGATTTTCTTTGTGATGGCTTCTATTACGCTGGGAGTTTGACGCAGAACTACTTTCTTACTCATTTCCATTCGGATCATTATGGAGGAATCACTAAGAAATGGAACGAAGGTATCATTTATTGCTCGGAGCCGACAGCTAATCTAGTGCATCAGAATCTTGGTGTAGAGCAGAAATATTTACACCCACTTCCGATGAACGAGCCAACAATCGTTTCTAGCAAGGACAAGGCAGTCAAAGTGACACTGCTAGACGCGAATCATTGTCCTGGAGCTGTCATGTTCTTGTTTGAAGTCGGCAATAGACGTATCCTGCATGTGGGAGATTTTAGATGGAACCGGAACATCATGCTTGATATTCCTCAGATTCGTGCGCTGAGTGCATTGAGTCCTCGATTGGATGAGTTATTTTTGGACACGACCTACTGTAATCCGAAGTATGAGCTTCCTACCCAAGAAGAAGCCATAGCAGCAGCCATCGATGTAGCAAGTGAAGAGATGGAAAAGTCCAAGCGAGGATCAAAAACTCTTTTCTTGTTCGGTGCATATACTATAGGAAAGGAGAAGATTTACTTATCAGTTGCTCAGCATTTGAAGAAGAAAATCTATGTCGACTCGAGAAGGCTCCGCATCTTGAAAGCGTTGGGCTGGCCGAAGGAAAGAATGAGCATTTTCACAACAAAGAAGGAAGAGGCTTGTCTGTGGATTGTACCTTTAGGCAAAGTAAATTTCAAGGATATGCCAGACTTCTTGGAACAAGCAAACAATAGCAAAGCAGGCAAGGCGTTGACAGCCAAGTATGAACGAGTTGTAGGATTTCGGCCGACGGGATGGACATTTAGTGCAAAAGATAAGAAGCAAACTCTCCTCCCTTGTGGCCAACCAAAGCCTGGTAGACACCTGATCAGCAGCAAAACAAATGGAAAATATAGCGTTCATGGAGTTCCTTACAGCGAGCACTCAAGTTTTCCAGAGCTGGTTGATTGTGTGCATTGTCTCAAGCCAAGAAAGATTGTAACTACTGTGTCTGTGAGTAAGAGCGAAGAACAGATTGAAATGCTCCTGAATGCTGCTAATGCGCTTGACTGATACAAATTGAGACGGTGTATCAGGATCGGCAAGAGATCTGACTTTAATACAACATGCTCGTTGTCATATCATCGTCACTCCAAGTGTATGAGTCGTTTATCAAACAGATTGGAAAAGCCCACTGCAAGGGACAGAGGATCAGCAGTAGGAGAACCTTTAAACGCTTCATATTATGGACATTAAGCTATGATTGTGAAGACGCCAAATATCACTAGCAACACCAATGCGATCGTATCATTTAATTGCATTGATGAACTTGTAACAGAAGAGTCTATAACACTATCTGATATAGTATCAGATCTTAGGATACCGAAAGGAAATGATGATGGTTCCGTTGATGACTCGAGGGATGGTTCTCGAGAAGGAGACATTGATGGGATCCGCGATGGTGCATGAGAGGGAGACATTGATGGAATCCGCGATGGAGCCTCCGACGGCATTGCGCATAGACCATCGCCTTCATCTGCCGCAAGTATACCGACATTTTCCATTTCGACCTTTTGTATTGAGAAGAAGCTGCCATAAGAAAGTAAACCTGTTGCAAGAGCAATGTCAAGCTGCACCATTTGACCAATCATGTTTGCGTCTTGGAGAGATTTGGAAGAGAAGACGACTTCTTTAAATACTGGCCCTGTGTCCTCTCTCCATCCGACGTCACCTGGGGCGGGACATGAAACAAGAGTGCTGACTTTATCATTAGAATTGTATTTCTCGCCACCATCTGGTGTTATGGTCACCCGATCCTTTCCATTAAACAATCCAATGTTCGCGCGGTCGTACAATTCCGCACCAGCAGTGATCCCTTTGATGCCAAAGCTAACCCAGATAGATATAGCCGAGTCATCTTTCAACAAAAACGATGGAGATCGCACTCTGTTGCATTGGGTATTTTGTGCAAGACTAGACGATAGCGTTTCTATCTTTGTGGCATCAAAAGATAAGCTTGCGAGAGATGGTTTGATGTTTTGTTTGATCGTACCTCCATCTGATACAGAAATCATTGCCGAAGGAATTTGGATGTCGTTGCTTTTTCCTGCCATGTTGTGTGGATTTGCGTTCACATTGTTGATGACAATCACGGCACTTGCTCCTCGATTTTGAGCGTTGAAGACCTAGAGTGAAAGTGTATTAGTCAGCACATGGTATTGTAGCTGATTGCAAGCAATGTAGTCGATCACTATGTACTCACCTTGTCAACAAAATTGCACTCGCCTCTTTCAATCAAGACTACAGATCCAGCGTAGTTGTCATCATTTACCGGTTCACATTCAAGACCTTGTCCGTCTATGATGACCAAATCCACCAGCGTGTAATTTTGTGGACCTACGATACAAGATTCAAAGAATGATGAGTGAGTAGGGGGGAAATAACACACAACTTTTAGAAGCAATAAGCACTTTGAGATCTTACCAAAAAGTGCAGCTGGCGAGTAAAATGGAACGCCGTCAACTGTCAAAACGGAGCGTGAAGCTTCTAGAAAGAAGTAGCCGTCAATACCAGCGAAGCCATTCCCACCATCTTCAAAGTCCCAAGTGACACTGTCCTTCATTACCACGTCTGTTGAAGTCTCTGCATCAAAGACTATTGAGATCGAAACCGGCTCCGTTACCTCTGCCGCAGAAATTTGTGCTTCGAGTTCCAAGGGCTCGCCATACGTCAATCCGTCAACAATGAAGTCAATTTCAACAGATATTGAAGCTTTTTCAGGCAAATCTATAAGCTGCATTGGTAGCTGATTCAAAATTGTTGGTGTACTGGAGTTTGATGCAACTTTAACAAGCTGAACATCCGTGAAATTTCCAATGCCCGTGTTTTTCAACGTGATGGTCGTCTTTAGAATCTCACAGTTGTCGATGTATTCATCGTTGTCTCCAGAAACAATTGTGTAGGTGATGGACGTGAGAGAGATGTATGGCCCCAGACAGTACTTTGGAACGTCGAAGGCTTCTTGAACATTGATGGTACCCAAACGTGACCCTACAGCGGATTCACCAAGACCACGCCTTGCAAATGTCTCCCAGATCACACATGTATACTCTTCATCATACAATATTTGATCGCTGGTAAGGATGGCATCCCTAGAGTCCACAAAAGATGGATAGCATGGTTGCGTCTTTAAGCCTTCGACGACAAGCTGCATTGCGATGTTGCTACCTCCCACTCCACTCTCGTACTTGTTTTTGTTGAAGCCAAGACGTCCATTTTTCTCCTCGAAGACAATTATCGCCCAGTACAAATCCCACAATACAGTTCCAAAGATGGTACCTACGTAGTGAGTTGCATCTCCACCAGAAGCTTTCGCAGCAGCGTTGATGTAATTGTAAGTGGAAGGATTGATGGTCATGTCAGTCGAGTAAGGGAAAATCCTGATTCCTTCATGTGACCAGGATGCAAAAGATCCAATCGTACGTGTCCTCTCAGTGGTATTCGTTGCAGTGACGAACAAAGTACAAAAGTCGCTCCATCCTTCGCTACCAGTCTCCTTGGATCGTCTTGGATCCACACAAACCTGATTGCTGGGCCCGCCGGTAAGCCTCGTCGTCAGTCCATGACACATCTCGTGGATAATAATTCCGTTATCAAAACGCAGAGTCCCTGATGATTAAATCGGGATTTTCGACAGCCAAAACGCTATTGCTTGTTGGTAGAGTTTTTTTGAGTCGCTCTCCATCTTTCTTGGTAATTGAGACTGATGGGATTTTGGTTGGGTCTGTACCCTGCATAGAAAACAAAGACCCAGCATCGACATTATCCATGACAATCACACCAGCCGCTCCCCTAGCATCAGCGTTGTTAACTTTTACTGTAAAAACGCACGTTCCTCTCTCAATCAATACAATAGCGCCCCTATATGCATTGTCCTTGACCGGCTCGCATTCTATCCCGTTGGAAAATATTACATTTGCGCCTGTTATATTGTATTCAGTAGGACCAAAACGCAGCTGGAGCCGCGGCATACTCTTCATCTGCAACCTTGAGAACTACCTTTGCATTACTTCTCAAAAAGAGAAACAATATCATGATCGGATTGTCTCCATCAACAGTAGGCAAGAAGACAGCATTGTTGAAGGCCGCAGTTTCTTTCACCTCTACAAACAACACTATCACCTTCTTTGCCTCCCAAGCCAAAGTTGTCCTCCTGGAAGTTTCCACTCTCTTCCGTGAAGCCATATTGATACAAGATGTCATGCATAATGTTTGTCCAATAGAACGCGTTGACAACGGCTGCTTCTCTTGAATCAAGCATATTTTCTGGAATGACGTCTTGGTTTGAATAATCAAACACAGATCCATCTTTGTCTGTCATATCCACAGTTTCACCAGAATTGTAAAAGTCAACTAGACCTTCGTTAACGTTAAAAGCTGCGCGAGCATTATTGCCTTGGGTCTTGTCATAGATCACATTGCCAACTGTGAGCCATCCTTTTGGGGACGAAGGCAGGTATTCTGGATCCATGACAAGAGACAATGGCTCAATGTCTTCAACATCCAACCCTGATTCGCCCACATTCAAGCTGTATTGGGCACATGATGGGCAAGGGTTTTCGTTTGGGTAGGGAACTGCGCTAAAAGTAGAAAGGCGACGTCTTGACGGATCTGTTTGTTGTCGTGTGATAACATCATTGTTCTCTTCTGTCTGACCAAACTTGATCACATGTAGAATATCTCCTTCAGATGCATCTATCAAGACTTCCATATAACTTGTGCTATTGGGCTTGATCATGCAACTCCACGACAGGCGAATATTGCAGTTGTCTGTACTGTGGTTGTCAGCAATTGACCAGTAAGCTAGCTGACAATGAGAATCATTTGGTAATATATCGTCAGCTTCGGCTTCGAATACACTCTTTTGTCGCTCATTGGCAGTATCTGATTCTTCCAAGACACGTCGACGAAAGGATGTGATATTCACTCCAAGCACCTCGTTTACTGCGAGTGTTAATGCTTCTTCCACGGTGAGTGTTGGTACATTTGTGTCAACGCAGTTTCTCAGCATTCTTTACAAGTGGTGATGCTTGTTTTGAGGAAACAATCTTGACAACCTGGGTACGTGTTGACGTCCCGTCACTCGCACCGGATGTTCGCAAATTATTGTAAGGGTCTTTTCCAATATCACTGCCATCGATACCTTGTTTCACAATCGTTGATAACAACGTGTTGCTGATCGGTATGCCATTAACTTCTTGTGCAACATAGACGTGTCGATAACCAGGCCTCGCGCTTGGAACAGAGTCTACTGTGCGTAGAGTAGTCACATCGGCCTTTTCGATACCGAATGTATGTGGATGAGCTACAGCAGCATTGCGGACAGCCTCTGCCGCTGCGGATATCCTACTAGCATCATCGGACAGCACCACACGACTGTTAAAGAGTTGGAAGTACGCGGCACAGCAAATTGTAGCGACGCCTCTCTTTAGGAGGGCATAATTCATTTAGCGTGTTGTGTTGTTGTCCTTACTCCAACTTCTCCTTTATTATTATTTTCTTTTGTTGCTTGGTTGCCTTGTTGCCTGTTGCCTCTTAGCTTGTTGCTTTGTGTGAATGTGATGAAGTTGAGAATTGTGGATTGTGGCGGTAAGTTGTTGTTTCTTGTTTCTCGTTCACTTGGATTGATAAGATCGACTCCGAGGGTGCTGTTTCGCTCTCTAGAACCATACGAAAACAATACCACCCCTTTTAATTGTTTTATTAGTATGTAGAAATGTTGCTACCTCTGAAAAATAGTACACAAATCTTTGGGGTGAGTTTTGGAAAGAACCCTATTAACTTGCACGATTGAGAAAGTACCAATAAATCTCCTCGGAGCTTTCATCTCCTGGCAGCTTTCAACTTCATCAAACGATAATTGGATTGCTACACTATACGTCTTTTATGTATGTTAGAAATGAATCACTGAAGAGAGAATGGGCTGGACGCAAGATTGTGCCTGTATCCTTGCATCAGATCAGATGCATTATCATGTCAAGTCTCTTCCAAACGAAGAAAGATACTGATGCGCCTCAATGTATACTCCAGCATGAGCCGTCAAAATAGGTGCCCAATCGTCTTGGGATATCCACCTCCCATACAAATCACAAGCGGTGCACGCATCCGATCTGCAAAGTCAACACAGATGATTTCGTTTAGAAATGCCTTCCTGACTAATGGAAAGGCGTCCAAGTCGATCGTCCTTGTGTATGTCTACTCCAGCTTGGTAAAAGATGAAATCAAATGGTTTCTGGCGTTGGCATTTCTTCCCCTGCTGATCACTGTCGTCATCAACGGATGTTCCCTCTATCCGGCGAAGCCAGTGTTTTCAAAGTTGTCAAGTATGTGTCATCAGTAGACCCAGCAGGGCAGTTCAATATCTAAATCAGAATGTTCCTTCTTTGAAAAGTAGTTGGAACGACAGTGGACGGAGAAGGTTTGGACCTTATCATTTCCCTGAAAGAGGGCCGCATTGCCATTACCCTGATGGACATCAAGATCAATAATAAGGATACGCCGAATGCCTTTCGATTTTGTAGTAGGATCAGCTGTTGATGACTGATGAGGAAACTTTTGCAACAGAACATTAGCAGCCACTGCAATATCTGAGAATATGCAGAACCCTTCGCCGTAATCTCTAAAAGCATGATGAGTGCCTCCAGCAACGTGTGCAGACCAGCACAAGTGGGCGTTATCTGTTTGGTCATCACTGTCATCAAGTTCAAGTGTATTGCAACGTCTTATGTATTCTTCGTAAGCATCACATGCTGCAGCCAAAGTCCCACCAGTGAGCTCAAAGTACGATTAACATGTTGTAACGTCCAAGGAAAGCCAATGTTTCTATTTTCTGCTTCTGTCATGTGCCCACTAAGATATCGTCGAATGTATTCCGTGCAATGAGTAGTCGAGATTTGTTCAAATGTTGCCAGTGGAGAAACTCGAAAGTCGCATTGTATTTGTTGTTCAGAATCATTTATGTGAGTTTGCACTGCCTTTCGAACTTTTTTGTACTTGCTCATGGGAAATCTATGACCTGGCGGCATGTCAACTTCCCAGACATCTGATGTGAAACATAACATATGAGCGGCGTAGCTCATTAGTGAAAAATCAACATCACATCTATTGACTCACCATTATAATAGATGGAAAAATAAGGAAGTAAATTGGTAGTAGTGCTAGACTCATCTTTCGAGACAGTGTCACCAACATGAGCTACAGAAGTCGATGACGCTTGCAACCGAAGTGTCTGTTGTCTCTGGTGCAGTCTACCACCGCCGCCAAATGCTGATGTGTGACGAAAGAAGCTGCTACCTCTAAAGATCATGAATAAGAAGATGATGAAGTAGATCGATAGGAGTTGCATCGCGTGCCATATGTTGACTTATCCTCTCGGTCGGTCAGAGAAATGGATGGAAGTAGTTGCATGTTGCATGTTGCAAAAGTAAAGCGGCAATGCTGTCGTAGTGACAGGTCTGTACGCCGCTTCCTTCCTCCGCCCTCTCACAAAGCTTTATCAAACAAAACCTACCATACCATAAATTGTAACAAGCATCGGCAGGCATCAATTAACTGGCAGAGATTGCTTTAAAGTTAATCAGATTAGACAACTCTACATGCGAGGCACTACGCTTGACTATCATGAGTATGAAACGCAAAGCCGATGGTGATGTCGCCATGGAAGTCTCACCAGATGATGATCAAAATTCTTCACCACCGCTAACAAAACATCACACTCAAATGATGGAAGCTTCTTCTTCGGGCAACACGGCACAAGTACTCTCACTCCTACAACTTGCCGCAGCTGACGATTCATCATCATCAATAGGAATTGGCAATCAGAAACATTTACTGGCAGCACAGCAAGATCCGGCGACTGGTTTATCTCCACTAATGCTTGCGGCACAAAATGGACATGTGGATATATGCAACATACTTCTCGAAGCAGGTGCTCCTTGGAATGCAGTGGATAGATATGGAAAGTGTGCTGGAAACTGGGCACAAGAGAATGAACACTGGGAGGTGGTGAATTTGTTGGTAGAGGAAGGTACCAAGGCTGAGGTAAGTTCCGTGATGATGATGCATAATGCATAATTGTGGTGTGCTTTGATGCATTCCTATTCACCTCATACTGATTCAATCCATGATGCCTACAGTTGATTCTTGGTGCATCAATTCGTCTTGCAAGAAATCAAGAAGCAAGCAACAAACCAGCATCAATATCAAACAACGAAAGCAATGATAATAACGTGCCTGTCGCTCACGCACCATGCACAAAGCCAGACTATCTAGAACACGACAACGTGAGGTATAATGCTGCAAATACTCTACTATTAGACAATGACGACGATGCAGTCATGATGGAATGGGAACGACCACTTATGATGGCACATGCACAAATACTGACATCTGAAATGAAGGGGAAACGAGTAATGAATATTGGATTCGGTTTAGGCATTATTGATACTGCATTACAGGGATATGAGCCAGCACTGCATGTTATCTGTGAAGCACATCCGACAGTTTACAAAAAGATGATAGAGGATGGATGGGATAAGAAGCAGAATGTGCGTATTTGCTTTGGTAGGTGGCAAGACGAATTGCCAAAGCTGATTGAGGAGGGTCTAGAGTTTGATGGTATCTTTTACGATACATATGGAGAACACTTTACTGATCTAGAGGATTTTCATGGTGAGTCTTGGCTTTTGCCACTTGCTACATTAGTTTCTACACAAAACAAGGCCTCACATACGCACGTCTCTTTTTTTTGCTGCAGAACTCATGGTAAAAGTACTCCACAAGCCTGATGGCATCTATTCCTTTTTGTAAGTCTGAGCTTCTATTGCTTGAGTTATGCATACTACTTCTGTGACATCCACTCACCTTTTGATTATTTTATTGACATACTGCATTACGACTTCATGAAACAACAGCAATGGCCTAGCACCAGACAACTTGTTCTTCCACGGAGTGGCTGCAAACTGTGTAAAGATACAGCTTAGCCATCTTGGACTGGATACTGAATTTGCTCAATGTGAAATTCAAATTGATGAAAAGGATTGGGATGGAGTGAGGAGAAAGTATTGGCATGGAAGAAACACTTATTACTTGCCCATTACCACTTGGAAGAAATGAAGGAATTGGAGAGCAACATATGCACTTGTTCTTACTTGATAAAATACTTCTTATTCAAACAAGAGAACATCCCTTTCGCCGCAGCATAGAACGGAATCGTAGCAGTAGCAGCGTCTTCCGTAAGTAGTCTATCATTAGCGATGAATAAGGCTGGCTGTAGGCGTAATAGATGATGAATAGTAGCCATTAAAAGAGAATGAGCGCGTGGTGAGAACATTAGAAGTGATAAAATAGAGAAAAGTGTATTATTTTCGCAATTGCTCACCTATTTTTGCCCGATCTTCTGCGTGCGCACGTGCTAGGGATAGATTAGGACCGCAGGCATATCGTTTCTGGGCATGTTTGTTGTATTAAAGTACTATGCGGTGAGTATTAGTAGGGTGGAAATCCATCATTGTCTTCGCTGATTTTGAATTTTATGACCGTTGGGATTTTTGAGTGGAGACATTGGCGAGGATTGGCGACATCATGGGAGACGGGCGAGCAGGGTTGAGACACCCATCCAAAAAAGTTGTAGGTTGTAGGTTGTAGGTTGGGTGCCAAACCCGCGGGCGAGGAAAAGGTGTTCGCCTTTGATGCCTTGTGATTTGGCGGCGCACAGACTGTCAAAATGCACTTGTCAAAAATGAGACAAGAAAGCATTCCACAAAGCGAGTGTCCGGTTTCCGCTGCAAAACAACACCTACCCGTCGCCACGGCAGGCCCATCACTACTTCAACCACTGATCCACAACCGCTCAACGCCGAAAAGATCGTACTTCGTCGTTGAAATTGCAGGGGAGAGGCATACCCTACCCTGACTCATTATTTCATCCAGCAGTAGATGCGGGTGATATAACAATTGGACACATCTCGTGCTCGTAGCAAAGCATTTCTGACGGTAAAGATACTCGGTACATGTGTTAGATACAGCGGGGATATTATTGTGGAGCAAGCAATGACCGTGGAGTAAGCAACACTTCAACGTTGTGTATATCTTGTGAAGGGACAGTTATAGCTGGTTAATTATTTTTGTTTTATTTGTTAGTGAAATATGTTGTCATCTGATATGAGCAACACGGAGGAAAAATCGGGGGCTGGTGTTGCAAATGACGCTTCGGAGCAATCATCAACGCCAACAACAACCGTTGCTGCTGCTGCATCTTCGATCGCCACTGTAGGCGACGGAGAATTAGACAGTGGAGACAACGGCAAAGAACCCCCGTTGGTCGCCAATGGTTCGTCTCATCACACAATAAATGACGCTGATAAAACGGCCGTGAGTGCGAAGGTTGAGGGGAGCAATGTCTTTATAAACGAGGACACGAAAACAGATAATAGGGAGCCTCCACTTGTCGCCGCTAAATCTGTGGTAGTGCAGGAAGAAGAAGCACCAATCAGTAAGGACTCCGGGGTAGGAGATCCGAAAGACGGCGTCAAAATAAAAACAACAATACAATCAGAGGTGGATGTAGAAATGATATCTACGGAAATGATCGACGATGGCAATAAAGTACAAACTAATTCGACCAAAGCAAAGTCAACGCCAAAGACGACAGTGGAGGGTGGTGGTGGTGGGCGACGTAGCCGACCGTCAACACCCTCAAAATTAGAACCACAGCAGTCTACTGTAGATGATGATGATGATGATGATGATGACGATGACGACGAATATGATATCCCGCCCCACCTACAAAAAAAGCAAACCATCGCGGAAACAAGTCCTGCGGAACGGTACATCCGCTTCAAAGAAAAATTAGGCTCGGGGGCATACAAGGATGTTTATCGAGCCTATGATACTATTGAGGGTATTGAGGTTGCATGGAACGTGGTGAAACTTGGGGGAGTGCCCAAGGCAGAGCGTGTCCGCATCGTCAATGAAGTCCGATTGTTGGAACGGTTGCATCATCCCAATATTATATCCTTCCATGGATCATGGGTCAATAGGGAGACTGAACGGGTTATATTTGTTACGGAAATTTTATCTTCGGGGACGTTGAAATCGTTTGTGCAAAAGGTGCAACTTATACGGTGGAAGATTTTCAAGAGGTGGACGATTCAAATATTGAAGGGATTGGAATATTTGCACTCACAGGATCCGCCGATTATTCATCGGGATTTGAAGTGTGATAATATTTTTATTAACGGGACGAGTGGGGATTTGAGAATTGGGGACTTTGGACTTAGTACGGCGATTAGTAAGAAGAATCAGGTGAGTCAATATCAGAGGGGAGCGGAGGGTAATTTTGCTGCAAATTTGACTGTGAGGTGGAATCTAACTCCTCCCTCCTTTGTTGCTAAACGCACTCCAATTCTCAGCCATTGAGTGTTTTGGGGACACCTGAATTCATGGCACCAGAGTTGTATGATGAAAGTTATGACGAAAAGGTCGACATTTATGCCTTTGGGATGCTTCTGCTGGAGATAATTACCCGAGATGTGCCGTATCACGAGTGCGCCAACCCTGCCCAGATCTACAAAAAAGTGACACAGGGTATACCGCCAGCCAGTCTACGTCGGGTCAAGTCTGAGAATGCGAGGAATTTCATCCTCTTTTGTTTGGGGATAGGTAAAGATGCCAGTGAGCGACCCTCAGCGAGTGATTTGCTCAAGCACCCATTTCTAGCGAAGAAACCAGACGACGAGACCACAATTGAAGTGGAGTCGGCAATTGAGGACATGGTTATTCACGAGACGTTGCCTGAAACGGGCTCTGAATCTGGTTCAGAACGGTCTAGGGGCAATTCAGAAGATGCATTTGCCAAAGGTAGCAAGTACTCTTCATCGCTTGATGGCCATGGATTGCCCTCCAGAAAATCCGAGGACGAGAGCCCTAGCAATACGCCTGTACCTACTTCAAAGGACGCATCGCCACCTGGTGAAAGTGAAGAGCAAGGTGATGATCAATTCGATGGGATGCAGCAAAATGAAGCGAATATGAAGAAAGTGGTTGTGTTAATGGGAAGGGGGACCGCCCTTGATGACGATGACTCGCCTCGCAAAGAAACACCAGTAGAAAGTCAGAGCAATACACCCCTGCAGTACAAAGTGTCCGCAGTGCCTAGGTTAGATTTCGTAGAAGGAAAAGAACCGTACCCGAATGATGAAATCAACCTTGCTTTGACTCTTACGGACGAGAGTCGAACCACGATTGAATTTGAGTTTGATCTCGTTAATGACGACCCTGTCCAAGTTGCACGAGAGATGGTTACAGAGCTGGAGGAGGTTCCTGACTGTGCTGTGCTGGACATCAGTGGAGCTATTAGTGGCGTGGCGAGAGAGGCAAGAATGACGCAAAACCAATGGAAGAAGTTGCAGCAGCAACAGAGCGCAATGGCACAGCAGGGCATGATGATGCACAATCAGGGCTCAATGATGACTCCACAGGGAATGCAAGCTCAGCCTCCTCAAGTCCAGCAGCAAGGCATGCTGATGCCCCAGCAACAAATATACAACCCTAATTCCAGATACCCATCAGGAAACTACCCTTCAGGCGCTGCGTTGCATCAGCAGCAGCAGATCCAGCCTCAACAAATGGGCTTAGTCCAACCCCCCATAAGTGGTGAAGCAGCTGCGCCACCTCCTGCTCCGCAACCACAAATGCCCATTTTGCAGCAACAACAGCAGCCGCCGCCCCCGCCGAGTCATATTCAGACCCCAGCGCCCCCCGCACCACCACCGCAGCAACCAGCACTTTCATCTACACCAGATCTTTCGGCTCAACTGAAACCTCCAGCACCCGCGATGGTAGTACCACAACAACAACATCACCAACAACAACAGATGCATGCTCATCAACAGAAAGTCCCCCCTCCGCCGCCGCCGCAGCAGCAGCCAACACTATCATCCCAGTCGCCTCTTGTCAGACCCAATAGTATGAGTGCTCTATCCAACCATAAAGCGCACTTGAAAACACCAGTGCAGCAAATGCAACAAGGCGCTCCAACAGGTGGCCAGCCTCCTCCGTCTCTTGCCACAAAAGGCGCTTCTATTAAAATGTCGCAAAGTCACAACGCTCTTCACGAGAGTTCCCCCATGGTAAAGGTGCACAGCGAGCCAGTTGTGTTACCAATGATACATCAGGAACAATCCGAGCATTCTACATCTGTCTCGTCAGTCGATGCTTCAGATAGACCACCAAGCGATGGAAACATATCCGAAGATCTAGATGTGGACAGCGAAGTGGACGCAGAAGAAATTCGAAGGCTGGAACAAGAATTCGAAAAGAAGTTGCAACGCGCAAAGAAATCATACGGCACTCGTATGGACAACCTCCATCGATCAAAAGAAGAAGCGGAGGCCCAACATCAAATGACACTTGAGAAGCACGAAAAGGAGAGAATAGAATTCGAGAAGCGAGTGCGATTGGCAGAAGAAGAGCAGACTCGTCGATTGAATCAACTTGAGAAAGAGTTTATCGAGAAAAAGAAGGAGTTTATTAAAGCTGTTGGAGCGCCACCATCAAACAATAACGGGGAGCAGCAGATACTTCAAGGAGGGCACAAACGGTCCAATAGTCATGTTATGGCAGCGAGACCGAGTCCTGATCACAAGCGAAATGTTTCTACTTCAGATATAGATGAAACACAAAACGCAAGGGAACTATCAGATATCATGAAGGGCCAATTGCCACCCAAGTTACCACCGCGTACAGATCTACCACCGAAAATTCCAAAACCCGCAAGGGAACGTAGTGGTTCTACGCAACTTTGATATTTAACAGCTTAATGGTTTCTTTTTTACCAAAACATTGTAGTTTGATTCTATCTTACGCGCATAATAGCAGGTATATAGCTACTAGTAGATGCAAAATTGATTACATTCCCAAAACAAAGACACCCAAACCAATCGCAATCGCAGCACCAATCAACGTATTAAAAAAGTTCACAACCTCATTCGTCATCCAATCAAACCCCTCTTTCTCCTGCAATGTCGCACCAATCAAACTTTCAATCATGGTTCCCCCAAATGCCGCAAAGGTGGCCACTCCCACCCCTTCCAGTGTCGGCACTAATCCAACAACACCGTAGGCATATATACTGAGTAAAAATCCTCCAATGACAGAGGCAACTGTTCCCTCGAGTGATATAGCCCCCTCTGTCCCTCTGGGGACAGGTTTCAATGAAGTTATTAGAAACGTCGTCTTTCCATACGCTTTACCAATTTCACTTGCAAATGTATCTGCCAATTTGGTTGCCAGACTTGCCACATATCCCAATAACCACACATTGGAGGATAGACCCAAGAACTCACTACCTTGAGCCGCAGCCGCAGCACAGAGTACACCAGTAAAGGCACTACCCCACACATTTTCTGGTCCTCGTCGTCCTCCCCTCCCTTCCGCTATACCCAACTTGGTCTTTTCTTCAAATCCAACTTTTGTCACTGCTTGTCCCAAAAATAGATATAGGACGCAGACAGTCCATCCTCTCCAGCCCAAGGTGGTCCATAGCATGGTGCCCAGTGCGAGGGAGTGGGCGAATCCTTCGGGTGTGAGCATGGTCATTAGTTTGGGGCGGAGGGTGAAGAAGAGGAGAAAGTTGAGGGCGAGGGAGGGCAAAAAAGGGATGGGGCCGCTGGATTGGAATAGTGAGGTGAGGGATGAGGCGATTGCTTCGGTGGTTGATGTTGGATCCATTTGTAATTGAATATTGGATGATGCATGATGTTGTCTAATATAATGGTTGTTGTTGTCAAAGGATGATGATGATGATGATGATGATGATGAGAACTCGAATGATGACGACGATCTGGTTCTCAATAATGAAGGCTGTAGATGTGACGATGGCGAAAAAGCAAGAGCGGCGGGTATATGCGATGAGATATCATAGCTGGCGGCTAGCAGCAACGCAGCTGCGTATAGATGGTGCGTTGGTCGATTCATTTTCAGTATAGTGTTTAGTGTTGACTATCTTCTGCGCCATGGAAAGCGGTATGTACCATACCATAATAGCGGTGCAGATTTTTGAGTTTTGAGCAACAAAAGACAAATACTTTTCATGAAGGGCTAGTTGATGACGTCATCCACCACTCTCAAAACTTTTTGGCACATCACATCAACAAGATGAAAATGAAGCTCCTACTAACGGCAATCACCACGGCCGCAATAGTCCCAGGCTCCCACGCCCTATCGCCTCCATGCAAACAACACCCATCCGCCCTGTCGATCCGTGGAGGTGGTATTCACAACACTAAAAAAGCACCATTCCGTCTCTTTACACAAAGTAATCAAGCATCTGATGCCGACAACAACGAACAAGACACTGAAGCAATCATCAAAACACAAAAGCGGAAACTAACACGCGAATTCTTTTCCATTGGTATACCCGCCTTTGTCCAATTAGCTGCAGAGCCCCTCGCAGGACTAGTCGATACAGCCTATCTGGGACGACTGGGTCCAGAAGTGTTGGGTGGAGCAGGTGTGGCGATTAGTGCACAATATGCTGTATCCAAGTTGTATAATGATCCGTTGTTACGAACGAGTATTAGTCTCGTGGCGAGTGAAGATGGAAAGAGTGAAGTTAATGGTGATAGTGTAGAGAAATCAAAACAATCCTTGTCAATAGCCGTATCATCTGCGTTGCTATTGGCATTTACTGTGGGAGCGATACAATTACTCCTTTATTTTACATTTGCGGGAAAGATATTGCAAGGTATGGGTGTAGGACCCACATCTCCAATGTATCACTCTGCCTATTCATATCTTCGTGTGCGTGCACTTGGAACACCAGCAGCAACTCTGTGGCTGGTTACAAATGGAATATTTCGAGGGCTGGGTGATACGAGTACCCCGTTGAAGTATTCATTGATGTTTACGGCCTTGAATGCTATCTTGGACCCATTCTTTATCTTTACATTGAAATTTGGTGCTAGTGGTGCCGCTGCTGGAACGGCGTTGGCTCAGTATACAGCGCTTATTCCATTAATGTACAGTCTCCATCGCAAAGTCGGTGTTGATATTCTTGGCCAATGGAGGTTACTTGGCGACACGCTAAAAGAATATGTATCGGCTGGTTCTTACGTTCTAATACGAACAGTTGGAAAAGTGTTGGCATACAGTGTCTGTGCACGACACGCAGCCTTACTTGGTTCAGTGGCAGCTGCGGCATACAATCTTACATTTCAATTAGGATTCGCTACCACTCAAATTTGCGAATCCGTGGCGGTTGCAGTGCAGACTTTGTTGGCACGAGAGATTGCCGGTGGAAAGTTAAAGGAGAGCGATGATAAGAAGTATCTTCGCGCGAAGCGAGTTCGTCATCTCATTAACGGGTCGATACTTGTTGGGGGACTGGTTGCGGGAGGATTGAGCACACTGACATGGTTTCAGAAGGAGAGTGTTCTAAAGGGATTGACAACAGATGCATCCATTAGAGAAGCCAGTCGAGTGATCTTCCCAGCAGTAATGGTGACTCAAATTCTCAAAGGATTGGCGTATCCTGTAAATGGCATCATAATGGGTGGGCTTGACTGGAAATTCACAATGTTGGCAATGTGGCTTGCCAACTTTATTTGTGTAGGCATGATCCAATTTTGGGCTAGAGGTGGTGGAGTTGTTACCCTTGGAAACATTTGGTGGGCACTTGCCGCGTTCATGGGTACACAGGTTGTGACTGGTGCCCTCCGATTTTCAAGTAAGACTGGCATATGGAGGATTTTACGTGCGGAAAAGAAGGAGGAGACAACAGCTAGCTAGCTAGCTAGATTGCTACTGAGAGGAAATAAAATGTACAATCGCGACTATCCCTATTACACATCTTTGAATTTGTAGAGAAATGGCAAGACGTTTTCAATCACAACGGTTGCGTTGCAATCTAGCCGGCATTGATCCCGCATTGTCTTTTTCTGTTTCCTATCAATCTTGGCTTTCTTCGTTGTTGGTACTTCAAGCATGCTCTTTTCCTTTTCATCTAGCTTGATCTTCCATAGAACAAGCTCTAGTAATGACATACTTTCCTTCAATAACTTGTTGTGTTCAAGTTTGTAATAATCAATATCGATTTGCACGTGTTGTAACCATATAAACAGTGTCATTGTCTTGTGTTCAGGGTGGGGAAGAAGTCCATTGATACTATCAATTTTATCATTCATTGCATTTTGCCATGATGGAAGACCCAGTTTTGAGACAGTCTCATGAATGTCACCAACAAGCTCTGCCGAGGCAAGTCTTTGACAACGATCAAATGCATTGTAATATGGATCGAATAACCCGTCATTCAGAGGGATGCGAATATGAACTAAACGATTGCATCCGCTAAATGCAAGATGTTCAATTCTCTCAAGCTCCAGGGGAGCAATAAACTCGGTCAAATATTCGCAATCGCGAAATGCATATTGCCGAATATTTGTGGCAGATCCTAGCCTGAGGCGTCTCAAAGATGTACAACCAATGAATGCACCCTGTTTAATTGTTAAAAGACCAGCCCCAATTTCTACATCTGTCAGATTCCTACATCGCGTGAATGCAAACTGTCCAATAGTAATGACTGCCGGCATTTTGATCCGCCTGATTGAGGTACAAAAAGCGAAAGCCTGTGTCTCAATAATTGTGATCCTTTGGAAATTCAGCCCCGTCAAAGATTTGCATCCGTTGAATGCATTGCGTTCAATTTTTCTGACTCCTTCATGCACTTCCACATCGGTCAAGTTTTCGCAGCCTGCAAAGGCACCGGCAGCAATTGTATCAATAGAGGGATGAACGCGAGCCCTGGTGATGTCGCGAGGAGGTGGTACGCCCCTGTAGATGAATGGTAGTTGTAGAAGCCGGTCCATTCTATGCTAGCTGCGATAATAATACGAGCCTGATTTACACTGAGAAGTCATAGTAGCGGAGGGTCTATTATGGTTCATATCATGCGCAAAATGATTTTCGTTTGTGTTTTGTGTTTTGTGAGGCATGTGTACTTCAGCAGCGTAGGAATTGGTATAAGAAAATGTGGCAGGCGCCTCATCCGCGTCATCTTATTGCCTCATCCAACTGGCAAATCCACAACATCACGCTGCCGTCCGTTGCTTGAGTGGTAAAAATTATATAGTACACTAGTGTTATTGGCAACCATCATGAAGACAGCTACGCACCTCCTTTGTACGGTGGCTGTAGTAGTCACTAGCAGCCATCATCGGTGCAGCGCCTACGTTACCGCCCCATCTTCATTCGGTATCAAATCTTATGCAACACGTGCAATCAGAGGGAAGAAAGAGTACTCAACAATAGGCACAAGTAGAGCATCAACATGCATGTACTCCGTGCCGTATCTTCCAAGTATGGAAGAAGAAGGAGACGATGGATCATTCTTCCTCAGTGCATCGCAACAAGCGGCAAATGAGAGATATGAATTGCTGAAACAAGGAAAGGATCCGTTGGCTGTTTCACTTTCTACCGCTCCAGCTCAAGAAGAATCACAGGAGCAGCAGCAGCAGCAAGATACTGCTGAAAAGAAAAAAGTTACAGCAGCAGTAAATGAGTCAGATAGTATTGACGACAACAACACTGGCGTCGAATCTTTACCAACTCTTCAAACAGATGACTATGACAATCTATTGTCATCGTTGTCAGAGTCACCTATGGCACAGTCACTGGAGGAGGAGGAGAAGGAAGACACTACTGCAGCCACTGAATTAGAAGAGGAATCGTCAGCATCATCAACCCTTGTCGAAATCAAGCGAGTTGAGGATGAAATTGCAGCGGTAAAATCACAAATTAAGTACAAGTTCCAAAAGAGGCTAATGGATACACGTATGCAATTTGATGACGCCGAACGAGTAGGAGAAGGAAATACGGCAGAGGAGATGGAAGCGGCAAGGAATGCAAGGTTGGCTGCAGCAGATCAAGTGAAGCAGGTATTAGTGAGCGGTGTAGAGTTAGAAAATGAAGAAGCAGCATCAGTACCTACCAGCACTGATTCTACTTCAACGGTTGATGCCGGGGAAGGAAGCACAGCTGAGGAAATGGAGGAGGCAAGGAATGCAAGGTTGGCTGAAGCAAATGAAATAGCAAAGACATTGAAGAACATTGAGCCCACAGCTGTAACAGCACCTACAACATCTACTGTGCAGGTGGAGGAAGAAGCGAAAGAAGAAACAATCGAGCCAGTGGTGGAGACATCACCAGCCGCAAGCAAAATCGAAGAAGAGCCTTCAAATGCAAACCAATCAAAACTATCATCAGATGGAAAGGTAATATATGAACCTTCCCAAGCTGCATTGGACATTAATCAAGAGAATGTTGACAATGGGTTGATGGTATTAACGCGTTCATTCTTAGTACTAAACAGTATCGTTCAACGCTTGGACGAGGACAAGAAATAACTGATAAGGCATGTATGTATGTTATAAGAGAATATTATGTCAATTGAATGTTGAAGGGAAGATTGAGATATAGATTGACTTGTTGTAAACTCTGTTATTGCTTTATCATTTTTATATTTAACATTACTTTGATGTGCACTAGCTCACTCAATCTCTTTCAAGTCCAATTCGAAAGGAGTGACCGGACTTCTTTTACATTTCGGATGATGCGATGATCTAAGTGCTATATCTAAACACCTTCTCTTTATTTAGCACTATAATCTAGCAAAATGGGATTGGTGTTGAACTTTTTAATTAATTGTGAGAGAATAGCGTAGAGGAACAAAGATTATACACCTTTTCCTCGCAAGCTCTCTACATCAAATTTATGTTTGATATGCAGTGTATGACTTAACAATGTCGCTCTCACAATCAATCACCGCATCATCTTCAATTAGAGCGGACATGAATCGAGAGTTTATAACATCCAGAGGAGTCGCTCTCTTCTTAGGATCAAAAGATACCAGCGATAGCAGTAGCTCCATTGCACCATCCATTCCCTCTAAACGATGACGTGCATTGGCGATTCGTTCGTCACTTCCATCGGATAGTGAGAACCTTTCCTGGTCACGGACGAACACAGCCATATCTGGGCAACCATTTGCTTTCGGCGGAAGTAGTGTGGCGTCAATGGCACGCCATACCTTCCCATGCTTTCTGGACAAGAACCGTCTCTGCGGCACGCCAAAGAGGACAAGGAAGCGATATAGCGTATTGTACAACGTATCATCTTCCACTTCTTGCCCATCCTCATTGTCGTAAAGCATGACGCTCCGAATGACATCGTGGGATGCTGACTTCCAAATCTTGCGCAGCTTTGCTTTGAAGTTATCAGGGCATACAACCTCATCAAGAATTTCTTCGTATGGACCATGCCCAGTGAAGAGATGCAACATGCAGAGACCTAGTCCGAAGCAATCGTGGCCAATGCCTTGCTCTGATGCATTTCCAAGAATCAAATAGTCTGGAGGGGTATTCTCGAGAGTTGTAAACTGACCAAGACTGACTGGTTGTCCATCCGCGTTACTCCTCAACACTGAGGTTCCGTAATCTGCCAGCTTTGCAATATGAGCATTCTTGGGATCCATCCTCAGACGGAAGACGTGTGAGCCGACACCATACCTCAATACCACATTGGGGTGGCTGTCGACTGCAATAGATGGATCTAGCGCTGATTGGAGGAAGAAGTTTAGGAGTTTGACATCATAGTGTTTGAGTCCAAAGCGATCACTAGCAACATGGAGCGAAAATGCCATTTGAAACAACAAATTGCGGCAAACATTGGAAGACAACGTTGCACTGGGAATCTTTCGAATGAATTCTTCCATATCGCCATGCTGGCATAGCTCCATTCGAATGTACTGATAGTTAGCACAAAGTCCTGGCTCTGGAATGAGACCTAGCTGTAACCCTCGCCCATCGTAGATTGTGCCTCGAGGTGCGGCATTTTCTTTGTAACCCCATTGAGAAGATGGAGGTTCGTGTGTACATGTAAACACACCTCGGGTGATGACAAAGTTGGGGCAAATGTTCCGTCTTGCTACTGACGATAAGAGTTGCGATACGGCTAACTCCGCTCCAACACAATTCAAATTTCCGGACGCTTCGATAGCATCAACGTCCATGACTGATATGGCTTCATATGAGCTAAGTGCTTCGTTCCAAACTTTATACACTCGCTTGAATGCTCCATCCGAGAGGAAATTGGCCCACGGAAAGGTATCTAGAACATTCGTCCATTCTTTTTGCATTGACTTCGCCTTGGGAGCAGTGTTCTTCGCGGAAATCTTCATGTCATCATTGTCTTCCACATCGCTCAAATCATCATCATGAGAATCACTAATCAAAGAGGGGCTACATCCAACACTGACCAGCATTAAATTGCCCAGTGCTTCTGCTGATGCATCAGCCCAAGCACTTGAGACAAGAGATGCTCTATGTAGCAGTTCTCCTTCACTCAAAAAAGAGAGGATAGCCGAGAAAGCTTGGCACTCCATAATGCGTTCGAAAGGCACCTCCTCGTCCTCTTCAACGCATGCCAAGGGTAACGCTTTTTTGCTTGGCGAAATAGATAATCTGAATCGACGACTCGGCTGAAGAAACCCAGATGCAGCTGCGAATAATGTCATTCTTCTCATCTTTCGAAGTTTCTTGGCACGTTTCATGTCTTCGTTTTGATACTGACTACTGGTGGCTTTGAAATCGTCATCATCAATATGAAGATGAGCAAACGCTGAAGCACCAACACTGCCGTGACGATGGAACCCAAGTCTTGTTTGTGATTCAAGCTCGTCAACTCCAAACTTCATGCTAGGATCATCACGAGAATTGTAGTGCTCCCAAAGAGAAGCCTCGTCCTCTACTGACATTCCTAAACCGTACTGAGAACATAGTCCTTCATTATCGTGGAAATCAGATGTGCACCAAGACGTAGCAAAGATTTGATTACAAGCATCGATCGTCACATCGCAGCATTGCGACGATTCACCCCAATCTCTTCCTGCAATTGGTTTTGACCCCCAATTTTCAACTGGTTTTGTGATGGGAGTTTCCATGCATAACTGTGATGGAGTTTGATGAGCAAGAATATTGCGTGGATGAGGGGATTGACACGTTTTACTATCAAAGCTCTGACGGGGAGGCCTCCCAAAGCTATTTCGGAGCTGCTCTGGTGGATGAAGCGCACGACTGCATTTGTCCCGTAACGTCCTTGCTACGCCAAAAGGACTAGGGCTCCCCATGACACCGTGGAGTGATTCCATGAAGTCTCTTGTGCTGCCTACATCGTCACCTGATGAAAGACGAGGACGATGAGGGAGTGCATTTTTTATTCTCCTTAGGGGTTGTAGGGTTGACCGAATAATTTGAGGCACGTGGTGATGTCCACCACTATGTCTTGGTTTCGAATCAACGCTCATGTCTTTCATTGCATCGGCAAGACAGTCGCCCACAAAAGCGTCGGCCATTGGAGGAGACAGTGACATCCTTGGCTGCATTGGCAGCCTAAATGTTGAGCGCTTCGTTGAAGAAGACACACTATTTTGAGTGCACGGACTGAGAAAGAGAGCACCAGCACTCCTTGTAGGCTCTTCTTTTCGTGCAGAGTCAGCAGTTGCCATAATTGTTGTAGTGCCAGTAGCAGCAACAGGCATTTCTAATCTTCCAGCCTTGTGTTCATTCAAAATCCTACGTAACTTTTCATACACTTCCTTGCCATGCGCTTCGCTGCACTTCAAGAAAGAGCCCCCACCGCCACCTACACTTCCGACTCTAAATCCAAGTGCGGTGACAGCCCACTTTGAGAAATTGGCTCTGCGTTCAAACAACCAACCAGGCGGTATGGCAACGAGACAACCATCGTTCAGCCCCATTGAGGCACTTTTAGCATTTACTCTTTTGGCCCAGTCCCGAAGAAATTTGACGAGGAACTTGAAATCTTCGTAGGACGACTTGTTTTGAAAAATCTCCGCATCTGTCATTTCTTTCGGAACTTCTTCCTCTTCCTCGGCATCTTCATAATCTGATTCTTCCGACATGTACGAGGATATTGATTCATCTTCTTCATCGTCATCATCATCATGACTGTCATTCATCATCATTGAGTCATGACTCCTGCCAGTGTCCTTCTCATCACTAGCAAGGAAACAAACGTCACTTTTTCGAGATTTGCTAAACATTGGAGGTGATGCAAACATATCTGTGGGTTCGCTAACGTTGAAAGATTGTCGATCAAACTCATCAAACGTATGACCATGTGAAAACGGAGGAGGAGGAAGACACATCTTGGTTCCCAATCTAGTAGATTCAGATCCATCCAAGTCAGCAATCAACGGTGTCGACGAACTGGAATCTATCGAACGTTTCCGCGATGAGACACTTCCTACTGAAGGAGTAGATGGTCCTTCCATTGGAGGTGATAGGAGGGATGGTGACCGTAGATCCGACATTAATATCCCTCCTACAGAAAGAGACTTCTTGTGGTGCACATCCACTGGAGAGCTAAATGTACTCGAGATAGATGCGGATGCTGCTCGAATATGCCGTTGTGGATGATGACTGTTGTTGTTACCCCATCCATGACCCTTGTGCTGTTGTTGTTTTGCCAAACTTGAAAATGATTCTGTACTACTACTTGATGCTGCATGTAGACTTGACGTCGATGAGCTGGAGTACGTGGAAAAGTTGGACATGGAAGGAATTTTAGGTGGACTGGGATTCAACTCAGATGTTGGACCGAGTCTGGAAGGCGAAGCACTACGTTTCTTGGAGTTGGCTCTTGATCGGGTAAAGGTGTGGTGAGATGCACTTTCCTTTTGCTTACTCTCAAGACGACGGGAAGATCTTCTAGTGGCAACAGGAGTGGAAGCAACCGCATTGTCGTTGTTGTTGTTGATATTTGTATTGTTGGGAAGGACATTCTCTTCCAACAAAGACGTGTTTTGGTTGGACGGAAGAGTGCTACTTCGTACACCATGCGATGATAATGTTGGCGTTGGTGATGATGATGACCGCATTGGAACCGACACCGATCTACGTAACATGATTTTACTCCGTTTGATATCCCCTCGTGTACCAATCTCAACAGGGGAGGAGTGTAATTGAGCCTCCTCTTCCACCATGAGATCTGAGTTGTTACTTCCCAACTCAAAGTCAGACGATAATGATGATGATGATAATGTCTCAGCATTTTTTGTTGTGTACTTCATACCATGTTGTTTGGGTTGATATCTATATTCGGTGCGCAATCCAGCCGAATTGGTAGGTTTGGGTGGCCGAGGCAAACTAGGCCCATTTTTCTTTCTTCTATTATTTGTCTTTGTCATGGCAGCAGCAGGGAAGCTGCTATCATGACTTCTACTACGTTCCACCTCTTCCCTAGCCTCAATCTCCAAGTCATCCGTCAATGAATTCGATCGATTAAGTCGTGATACCCTCAAATGCATGGGTTTGTCTAATACATTATCACCACCGCCATCCTCTTCAGCATCAAAATCAAGAGATGCCGAGGGTTCATATCGATTGGTAGGGGCCGCCGCTGCCGCTGACCCAAACAATGCCATGGTGCTGTCTCTTCTGTTCATTGGTGTATTTCGGACGGTAGATCCTCCACCGGTAGACGTGCGCCGGCCATAGCCTCGATTCCGTTGGCGTTGTCGCCGTTGATTTGTCATCCAGGAGGGGGTGGAGGCTGATACTGACGGTGAAGGAGCGGCATGACGGTCTGCCATTTTTTTATTGTGATTTTTTGATGTGCCGTTGGAACTGTAATTCGATGACCAGCGAAACTGTAATTATGTTGACCACCCTCTTATCGAGCTTGGACAAGGACCGTTGGTTGATGTGCACAAAGTCGCCTTCCGGATAGGTCAATGACGTTAGTTGTCCGTTCCTCGCCGAAAAAAGGACAGCAATGCTAACAACTGTATCAATAGCCAATGACCACACAATTTAGGAAGCAGAGGTAAATTAGAGCCTACTGTTCACCGGTGCGAGGAACTAGTGCGTCTGGGAGCCAATGAAATGGCGAAATGTGATAATATGCTGAGTAATTGTCGGTCCTTTCGGTTGATGGTTCACCTCAACCAACCGCCAAGTTGTTGCGCTCTCACCGCGCGCCTACCGTCTAACTTCACGCCACTTCACACCTGTGCCGAAACAATTTGGCTTGGTAGTAACAATGATATTGTTGTATAAATGTAATGAAACCAATGGTCTTGTCTCATGCTGCCAATAGGGCCACCATTGTCATTGTACCTGATGCCTGCATAGCTGAATAACGTCAGTGCATGCAACAAGATAGTTGATTTTTTGAAAAAGTGTCCAACGTCAAAGTTTTTCCGACATAGGGTTCGCATGCTTCTTTTGTGCGGTTTACCCCCTTCTCCCTTGCAACTTAGAGGGATTCAGGGGAAGCCCACGCAAACGAACTATGTAGAAGGCTATGCGCCCTCTCTTTTGCCCTAAATCTCTGGAGAACATGTAAGAACCCTTTCAAGACTTTACTCAAAACTGCGAACCCTTTTGGGCCTTTCAAAAGATCTTACCTCAAAGTGCGAACCGAATGAAGGCCCTCCAAGACGCACGGCCCGGCCAACTCACGGGCGCGCGACATTTTGGACACTAGCTAAACTTTAACACATGTTACTGAAAAAGTACCGGACCTCAGCCCAAAAAACATTCTGCATTCGACTTCTTCATACTATGGAGAGTTAGGGTCCAGAAAGTTTTTTGGGCTGAGGTCCATATTTGCGATAATAACAGCGTTCAAAGTTTCGTACTCAGATATTCTGGCTCCTTTTTGCCAAAAAAAATGTGTGTCGCACCGGGGTAAATTACGTAGGAATCGTCTAAACTCTTTCTCATAAAAAAAACCAAAATGTAAGGCTGGCCGGGCCGTGAGACATTACCGAGAGCACCAGAACGATGCCCCAGCCCCGCAGATTCAATGGTGATGGAGGTGGTGAGGAGTGAGGAGTCGCAAACGCCTATCTATGGCTAGGGAGTCAAGCCGAGACACCTGATTTGCTAATAAGTATGTAGGACTGGTTGGTAGATGTAGAGGTCTTACTAACTACTTATGCATCTATATCTATTCTGGTAGAGCTTTACCTGAAACACCAAAGTTATTCCCTAACCGTCTCCTCAACTCCGCCAAAACTTCATCTTCTCGAACCACCATCAACTCATAATCATCATCCTCTATATGATCATAGCCAACAAGATGCAGCATTCCGTGTACCAGTAACATGTGTATTCTAATTTCTGGATCGTAAATGTATTGCATTTGTGGTGCTACTCCTCTATCGTCGTATTCTTCCACTTCTATCTCTATATATTCGTATTCTTCGTCGTCGTCACTCTCGTCAGTGATGCTGGCTTCTTCATTCTCGTCACTTTGCTGTTCTTGTTGTATTGTAGTAGTAGAATCAGCTGCAGTAGCTTCAAACGCTTGTTCATCAGTAATCACCTCTCCTTCCACCAAACCACCACCATTCTTCTCAATCTTGTCACTCTCATCCCTCTCGGAAGCTTCCCTAATATGCATCTTCCTATCCTCCTCACATCTCCGTTGCACATAATCCACATCAATCAAAACATCCCCCAAATTGTAAAAGTCCGGTGTATCAAATTGTACATCGCCCAAGACACCCGGTTCAATCATATCGTCTTCCTCTTGGAAGCAAAAGCTAAGTACGTCGGTGGGTGCATCAATCCCACGTGAGATGGAATTGATTTCACGCATTTGTGAGTCTGTAATGAGTGATACGGAGATGTCGTAGGTGGGATATCCGATGATTTCGCGTGTGTGTTCTATGGTTTGACGGAGGGCTAATAGGTTGATTGGTAGTATGTTTGGATTGTTGTTGTTGTTGTTGTTGTTTGCGTCGTCGTCATCATCGTTGTTGTTGTTGAGGCGATCGTCATCTAAAAGAATATCACCTGGATGTGCATCTGGTGAGTTGGGATTGCAGCCGAATAGTCGCGTCATCATTGATTGATGCTTCTTTCGCTGTTGTTGTTGTTGTGTTGTATCAGGCTGCGATTACTTCTACGCCAACCATTGGGACAAAGGCTGGCGGTGGAGCATTACAGGCAGCAAATGATGCAGCGCTGCTATAGTGCGACATCACACTTGATAATGCTGCTTGATGATATGTTGTTATGGATGACATTCTGGAGAACAATCTTCTGGTTTGGTGGTTCATGACACTAGGCTGCCAGCGAGCAACAGATTAGAATGTACTGGGTAGGACTATCGTTTACTATATCACTATCGTAGGGGAGGCAACATCATGGTGTGATTGTGTAGATTGTGATGTGCTAAAAATCAAAAAAGGAGGAGGTTTTGTGGTGCCCGCGGTATCGGGATTCCTTGATTGAGGAGCCACGAAGCCCACAACCTCATGAATGACGAATGACGAATCGAAAACATGTTGGTCGGTTGCTTATTTACTCTTGTCGGTTGCAGTATGTACCTGATAAACCATCACGCAACTCCTAGTATAATTTGCCATGACAGCCTCCCATGCTCTTAAATAATGGCAGAGTCACAAAAAGAAAATCAATGTGCCGCCGCCGTCGCCGCATCATCGTCATCATCATCCGTTGGGGGCTGGGAGAAGAGGAGGGGAGGTAATGGTGGTGACTCATCCTCCATGATTTCGGATCTCACCATGCCATCCTATCAGCAACAACCAAGAAGTCGATCATCATTGGCGGGTGAGTCGCCATCGTCGCCATCGCCATCCAAACGAAAGCCACCTCCTGAATTATTGACATTGGCAAAAAAAACGACAGCAACATCATTATCATCATGAAGCATCATCGTCTCAAAGCAGCGGAGAAAAGACAAGAGAGGATGTCAATATTTACCACTCGAAAAAACCTGCTGCCATGAACAATCACCACGTTACGAATACACCACCAACCCATCTACGAGGGGATGATGCAAAAGACGATGCAGAATTGGAAAAGGCAAAACTTGCATCGCAAAAACAGTACAGAGAGGAGCAGCAGAGAATAAATGAGGATAAGGCACAGTTGGAAAGGGTGATGAAGGAATCACTTGCTGTGGCAAAACTTTCACCACAAGTCAGTCGACGACAACATCAGCAGAAGAAGAAGCATCAATCGTTAGTGGGTGATGATGATGTTATATTGATTGATAGTGACGATGAAGATTTAAATCAAAAGATGTCTGCAAAACGTCCATTAGCTGATGCCGATAACGACAATAAGATGTTTGCAAAGGTTACTTCCAACACCAACAACGACGACGACGAGGAGGACGACATACAGAAAGCCATCAGACTATCATTGGAAGAACAGAACAAACCAACACACAACAATGATGATGTTGAGACAAATGATGATGGCAATGATGATTTCCATTGCCGTGTGCTAAGTCGAAAGGAATTCGAAGATGTCATTTACCCTCTGGTGGATCTACAGGGTGGCTTTCCAAAAATTGAAAAGGGAAAAATGGTACAAATGGGTAATACTCATGGTGATATCAAGAATAGCAAGTCTCAATCGAAAGCACAGTATGGCAGGTACATGATTGAAAGCTTTTGGAGAGTGTTCGATGTGTTGGAGGGCAAGATTGATACGAAGGACGATGAAGCTGTAAATGATGAGTCAAATTCGCCAGAGGGCAAAAGTTCGGATGATTCTGCTGCTGCTGCATTAAAACAAGACGAAGGACAGCAAGAGAAACAACAAAACAAGCCTTCAAGTCAGTTAGGTTCGAAAATAACAGCCCTAACAGATATTGGGCATGGAATCGGCCTTCAAGTGATGCAGGCGGGTTGGACTCTAGACGCTTTTTCAAGAGGGATCGAATTGATGGAAGGTCGACATGAAATTGCTCAGGTCATATGTCAGGGTGTGATTGAAGAATTACGGAGTGATCCTCCAGATTCGACAAAGGTCGACTTGCGGTTAGAGAATCTTGTTCATTGCGTGCTCCCGCCGCCAGGAAAGAGTGAACGTGATGAGGAATTGCGGCGGTTTGTGTTATTCCAAGACAAGCCGGAAGCGATACAGAAGGGACTTGTTATATTTGCAAATAATGCAGAAGATGTCTTTGCCGCAAGATCAAATGATAGTGGTAGTGGTGCTTGTCTTGATGAACATCTGGCCGAGTTGTTTGGAAATATGAAAGTTGGAGGTAGATGTGTCACACTGACTGACATACGATGTCATTTGACATCCAAGGATGATGCAAGGTGGTATCACTATGAATCATTTGATTCGGGCGTTGGTGCTGTATCATGGTCGCCAAACAAATCTGTAGCGGTCCATGTGCTGACCAAGATTAGTGACGAGTGGATATGTTCGAACGAAAAACTTATATGCCCACCGTCAAACGTTGTTACTGAGAAAGGCACACTGAGAACCAAGTGTCTTTACTGTGAAGAGGCGCCACGAAGGCAGCAGCAAAGAAATCGAAGGAAGAGAAAAATATATTCTCCAGAAGACGGCGACTAAGAAGTTGGAAGAAACGTGGCTGCCTGCCGCTTCTACTTATGTAGATGCAGCCATTGTGAGTCGGGTCTTTACAGAACTCAGTCTTACATACGCGTTATCAATAGCATATTCTTTTACACGCTAGTTCTTGTAGTTGTTTGACGATAATGAACTTCAAGCCGGGTGATAACCAACCAGGTTTATTTAAGAACAATCATGTGGTAATGATATTGTTCCATCCAACACAGATGATGGACGCACTTTCAAGCTGCATTTCGCTAGTCGCTAGCCTGATTGAGTCGAACTTGCGCTGAGTAAGAGTGTGAATGAGCGTCAATTGGGAGTCCCATTTAGATAGCCGACAGATGGCCATCTTCCATCTTGCACGAAGAACATCTGTTCCAAAAAGACACCGCAGCAATCAACAATGATGAACATCTATTGCCTTACAATACTTGCTTCAGCCACTTCCACTGACCCACAACAGTAGAAATCTCCCTATCTTAACCATGATCAACACTGCGTTGTTTGCGCTACTGCCCTTGCTTGGCTACCACCAAAGCCCCATTGGTCAGACTGAAGCTTTTGTCTCTCCATGTCCGATACAAAGAAGCGGAAGATTGTCGTCTCTTCAATATGGTCCGTCCAAAAGTAGTGATGATGATTTGTTTGGCAATAAGAACATGACCTACTCTGCTCGCAATGATACCGCTCCCAACGATTTTAACAACAAGGTAGACATCCATTACAGCCGAAGTAAAAAGTTCCCTGATAGAAAGAAGGAGAGCACTTCAGTAAATGCCTCCCCTCGTGGTATTCATTACAGTCGATCCAATAACTTTCCAGATAGGCAGAAGGGAAAGTTGTCGGCAAATGACAATGCTGAGCGCCTGTCGACGTTTTCATTCTCTTCCAATGCTGCACCTAAGAAGCAAGGTGCAAAGAAGAAGGTGCAAAGGAGCAAGCAGTCTGTGCGCGAATTCCTGTCATCTTCGTTATCGTCAATTAAAGGCAAGATTAGAAAAGCTCGCACCAGTGAGGACGTTGGTGATGACAAGATAACCTCCACTGATGATAGTACATCATGGAACGAGGATGCGTCACCTCTTGATGTTTCTTCTTCTTCTGAAACAGCCTTGGATGAAAACAGTTATCTTGACCCGCTATGTGACATTGATGATGAAGATTGCCATTCATTCTCGACACTAGATCCAGAATACAATTCTCTTGCGTCTCCTTCACTCTATGATGCAAAAGATGATCTCGATTTCCAGGCGTTATTGCCCACAACATATTTTCACTCAGATTCTTTTCTAGAAGCTGATCTACGACGCCGCTCTGAATCGATCATAAGTGAACGAGTCTATGACAATTGGATGAGCGCACATTGCCCAACTACGTTTGTATCTGTTGGTCAGGATTGGGTGCGTCGTGTGGATATGGAAACTTTCCCCATTGCTGTGTGTGGCGGTGCTAGAGGTGGCGTGTATGTGGTGAATCTAGAGGAAAAGAAAGTCATTGCAAAGGTGGATGAAGTTCATAATGTGCAGGTAGATCAAGGAGGAGCTAATCCTAGCATAGTGAATACAAATATTGAGATGGCCAAACAAGGTTAGTTGTGCATTTTCCATCTTTTGATCAACTTCTTCTTCTTGTCTGTAACTGACTATAAACCTCATCTTTGTAGCTATGGAGAAGCTTTACGGTAAGATTGATGGAGGCGGGGTTGTGTCGGTTGCCATTAGCGGAGACCTGGTAGCAAGTGCTGGAAGAGAGGGTGGTGTAAAGCTGTGGAGAATTGAGAGACCCCAACCTTTAGCTCCAGTAAAAAGACAAGAAGAGGGAGAGGGACGAGGACTTGAACCAGACTCTGCATTGGGTAAATTGAGCCAACTGGCTGGTAATGCAGCGAAAGGAAAGAACTCAGATAGGAGTGAATTCAAAAATATAAATGATGCCGTTGAAGGAAAGCTGATTCCGTTAGGAAATCTTAAAGGTTTGGACAAAACAATTGTGACTTGTCTGAAGTTTGATTCGAAGCAACGTCTCTGGGCTGCTGCATATGATGGAACAACAAGAACATATGATGCCTCCAAGTGCTATGACTCAAACTTTCGAATCTCTTCCCAGAAGCCAGTATTTCGAGCTGACTATACTGATTCTGTGTTAGACATGGACCTATGTGAAGAATTGAACGTTGGCGCCTGTGCAACTGCAGATGGTGGTGTTGCTCTCTTTTCCATCAAAGACGGTCAATTTTTTTGTGGTATAATACTATCCGAAGTTGCAGCAAGGAGTGTTCTTATTCTGAAGAAACAGAATGGATCTTATGCTGTTTTGTGTGGTAGAAGTGATGGAGCAATACATCATATTCCGCTTAATGTTGATTTAGAGACGAATAGAGTTGATCAGGACAACCCATTCGATGTTTTAGAGTCGACTGACACTGCACTTGCTCCTAAGCATACGGGACCAGTAGTTAGTTTAGCTTCTCAAAATGAGGGCACCACAGAAGGATTGTTTTGTTCCGGTGGTCAAGATGGAACAGTTCGAGTGTGGACTTCTAATGATCACGATTCTGGATCTATAGGCACTGATGTCGTTAATTCCGAGCAACAACGGCCTGCGGCTAAGTGCATCTATGCTCTGACTGGATACAAACTCTGGCTTGGAAGTATTTGTACGGATGGTCGTAGAATAGTAAGTGATGGAGGTGAAAATTCGCTCATTGTCCGAGATTTTTCAAAGGAGAAAGGAAATGGAAAAGCAAGCCTTTGATCCCAATGTAATGTAAACTAAGTATTGAGATAACATTTAGCAGTAGCTCTATGATACTAATATCTTACAATGTCAGCAAATTAACAGGTTCAAAAATAACAAGGCAGCAGCTTGATCGAAAAGAATTCCCGAGTCTTTTCAGTGGGTTGGAACAAAAATCTTGCCTGATGTATGTGCACTTTCCTCTAGCTCTTCAGAGGTTACCAAGCCTGCTTTTCTGGCAGCATAGCCAATGACCTTTCCCTTTTTCTTCATACTCTGCACGTAGCTCTTGTAGTAACAACGGATTCTGTCTCTGACTGTGACAAAAGAGAAGTCAGTTTCGTCAAACGCGTAACCATGCTCGGCAGCAAGTTGGATCATGCGCTCGGTGAGCTTGTTGTTATACTTCTTTTGCTGCATTGTGTAGTTGAGAGTCGAATGTCGGAGGTATTCTTCTCGGTTTGCAATGAGGAACTCCTCAAGCTAATACATATCAGGGTCCCCATGCAGTGAGAGAATATACAGCAATCAAAATGAAACGCGTCTGTGAGACCAAAAGGAAGGAGCACACTAGAGCTAGAACCAACTATCACATTACACTTACCTCAGGATAATTCTTCCATGAAAATTTCTTCCTCAAGATGAGCTTCAGTTTCTTATCAGGTCCACACTCAGCCCTTGTTACATCAAGCAAGAAGGAATGATCCTTTGCCTCAGCACATGATACAGCTCGAGGACGAGTGTTCCTTGGCATTAGATGAATTCGACGAGAACTTCTTGTGCGAGGAGAAGGAGGAGGTGTAGAGTGAATGCTGTAACCGTGAGGAGGTGAGGTCGATTCACCTCGGATGTTACGCCATTTGAGCAAAGGTGGACTGTCTTCATCGTCGACTGAGTGTATCTCAGGAGAGTCCATGGAGATGGATCGAGTTTTCTTGCGGTCATTTTGGACAAACATGTGCGTAGAATCTGTTGGGCGCTTGAGTGGATGATGACCTTCTTGATTAGGCTCAGCCTCGGCGCAATTCAGATCTGGAAAGCAAAGGAATGCATCTGCCAACGCTGTAATAATGGGTGGGTCATCTTTGATTTCCTTGTTGGAGATGTCGCGAATAGATGTGAGGAGCATGGCCACTTCAGCCGGGGTCTCCTCCTCAATTACTTGATCGGCAGTTTGCATCTGGGGAGGTGACAACGTGTTGTCAATCTCTTGCCCAAAGCCACTCTCAGTGAGCTGGGGAGGTCTACTTGTTGGGCGGCAGTAGCTCGAAAGCATAGTTGGTTTACGTCAGTCGGTGATGGTTATTGGCCTATTTGTTCTTTGGGAGCTGGATGAACTTCAAGTAAAATGTGTTTCTGTCTTTCAGGATAAAATGCAGCAAGCGAGGGAAAAAAGGTTAGTTGGCATCGTTTAATACACATCGAGAACCCTTACATACAACCATTCGTGCGGAGCACTCACAACCATGGAGATAAGAATGCAATGGGAGGATGCCGATAGTATCGGCTGTGCATTTTGATGTTGAAAGAAGGAGTGTTCTGATCGGAGGTAGGTTGGTGACACCAGTGTCAAGAGGTTTTGGGGGGGCTCGTTTTTGTGAAAGGGATGTGCCCGACAAAAGTCACAACTCACTGCTCAGATTGGTTGTTTGACTATGGAAATTAAGATGATTAAGTCAATAAACACCCAATAAAAAGGATACAAAAGGGAGTACGCCCGCTTGCCCTCAATGCTTTCACAGTAGAGAGAAGTCAGAGAAAGAATCTATTAGCGAGTTTACCTATGATTGGCGTCATCAGACTTGCTAAGTGATCATTGGTCAGGTGAATGGGACCTTCAGTTACTCTCCTTAGTCACGTTTTGTGCTCCTATCTTGTATCTTTTAATTAAGTCCATCCCCTGCAATGCAAGCATGCATGCTTAGCCTGGGATAAGTAATGACTGATGGTCAAGGGTCTGGGTAGTTTCATGTTTGCACAGTGTGGCAAATCTGCTCGACTCTATTTCAAGCATGATCTGTGTATCTTCTAATTCGATCACTAATCTTTGGTAGCTTGCAACTGAAACTACGAGGAAAGATTCTACAACGTCCCCTGATTTTTGAAGGTGCGGTGAGCTCGACCAGTACCACCTTAACTTAGAAGACATCCAAGGTTCAGCGACCGATCATCATCTAGTCCAAACCCTGCTGCTGGAAGACTCGTCAGAGCGCGTTTATCAGCTCATGCACAACTGCAGCAGCCTGAGAGGAAGTGTTGGATCTTCTTCAAGGGAATATCCAGAGATGAAACCGGTGATATTAAATTATGACAATTAAAATGAGAAGATAAATACTCATTTAAATGAATGCTTTTCGGTGCTGAACCACGGAAGGACCCTCTAAAGCGGATTGAGTTATTCAATTGCTTGTAATGGCACCTTGCTTGTTGTGACATCATCACAATACCTTCTCACTGCGCTAGCATTCGACCTGTATTCAGAGTATTGTCTTGTAGCCGATCGATGTCAGGTGGATTGTAAGCAGGATACACACTTCGTTTATTGGCAGCTCACCAATCATTCATCTTCACAGCACTCATGGAGCAAGATTTGCATACGCCACTGTCCCCACAAGGGCTCCTGCGACAAAACGATTGTTCCACAAGACGCGTGTGTCGGATGATAGAATTGTTCGCATATAAATATAAACACCACCCACCCCAAAGATTTCATTTAAGACGTCGTGCCTGCCACCCCGAGCTACAGCTATTCCGCCGCATATAAATCTTTGCACTCCAGCAACACATCCAATAACACCACCGTAGTAGCCAATTGATGCCAGCGAAGACAACGGAGCGAGGGGTACAAATTTCCCTGTCTTGGCAATCATTAATGCCTGCGTACTCCCTGCTACTGGGATCGGATTGAAACAGCCCCAGACTCCACCAACGCAACTAAATTTGAGAAAAGAAGTTGCTACGTCAGAAAGGTATCTATTAACGTTTTTCGCGAGTTCATTATTGGACATCTTGTGGGAGCAGCTGTGTCCAAATTTAATATCAAACTACGCTATTATACAGCGACAGGTTGTCGGTTGTATTTTAGTGCCATCACAAAATATGCTACAACTTATCTTATGGGCAAAAGAGTGAGGAGGAGGAGATAGAGGATATTGTAGGAGCGAGGGATGGAGGTGGATGGGTCATGAGCCCGCCAGAATATGTAAGTAAATGCTTTTTGGTATGGGTAAGTTGACTTGAGGGGACTCGAGGGGGGACCTGCTTCGTTGAGAATGAGGGTAATAGATGTGTATTGTATTGTACTGTGCATGCCAAGAGAAAGAGTTAAGCATCATTCCGGCAGCTGGAGAGGCTGAAAATAATACTTACAACATCACTCCAGTCGAAGATTGGCTGGGACCCACACTGTCATATCTGTGTCTGTGTAATTGGAGGGTGTGAGCCTCGTAGTCGTGATGAGCAGCGAACAACTACATACCAAATGATGATGCCATGGATGTACTGCCAAAGATTACTGCATAAATTGATTAGAATAACTGAAACACAACATATCGCTCCTTCTTTTCTATCCGCTTCAAGTCAACAAGTGTTACCAAACGACCATTTTGAAGCTTTGGTAGGATCATCTCGGTGCTTTGCACTTTGGTACTCATATATTTCTGATTTCGCATTACCTTGTTGCTTTGCATCATCAATTTCTGATTTCAGAGCGGAAAATCCCACTTTTAGTATACGTGTCCATGGCTTGTGCTGGCTGCAATCGCCAACGTTTTGCTTCAAGTTCAATTCGTCATCAATCTTGCACTCATTCTGTTCAACGCCTAAGTCTTCCTCGGCAGGTCTAACAGGGGCCAACTTGCTCTTGCCACCACTAGTGCCCCTTCGTCTTCTCATGCTGGACAATGACAAGGCTCCTGCAACAGGCAGAAAACTCTTAGGTGGCCTCCAGGACTTAATTTTACCTATTCGCGCTGTCAGCTTTGACGACTGCTTGCTGTTTGTGTCAGTCAGTATGGGATCATCTGTGTAGCGCAGATAATGCTTCTCGGTGACTTTTCCTCGTTCGCTTGGCAAATCGGCAGTGATAAAACCATTCTACGACAGAAGAGAAAAGAAGAAGCAATTAGTCAAACAGTCACAAAGAATGAAAAGATTCTTTAAATTGGATAGTGACACAAGACAAGCATTTACCTTTCCAAACTTTTCTTCAGCCTGTTCGTCATTCATGTTGTGTGGAACAATCGTCTTATCACCTGGCTGCCAGTTTGCTGGAGTGTTTACTCCAAAGTTCGATGCTCTCTGTAAGGCATCCAGCACGCGCAGGATTTCATCAAAGTTCCTCCCAACACAAGAAGGATACGTCATGGTCAAAGCAATAGTCTTGTCTGGATTGAGGATGAAAACGGATCGTACTGTTTGAGGTAGGCCTGCGTCATCCTTCAGCTGAGGATCAAAACACGCCCAGCTCAATGGCATGTTCTCTGTCAGGATCGCAAAATAAGGGAAAGTCAAGCCTCTGTCCCGTTGCAGCCTCAATATCAGCAACCCACGCCCTGTGCCTGCTCGCATCATCACAGCTAAATCCACAAATTTTTGTATTGCGGGCGTAAAACTCTGCCTTGAGGCTCTGGGCTGCACCGAGCTCTGTGGTACAGACTGGCGTAAAATCTCCCGGATGCATGAAGACTATACCCCAAGATTTATTGCCAAGATAATCGTATAGGCTGAAAGCATCTGTGTGTTGCGTTTCGCCTTGAAGATCCGGGAACTGGTATGAATGTAGAAAATGTGTGAACACAATGAAAACACGACAGGTGATGAGTATTCATTCCTCATTTCATGAGCAACGAAAAGAGAACGCACTCGAAAGTCAAACTTCACTTACTGTATCACCGATGGTAGGGCTCATCCTGTGATTGATAGACCGTGAGAGAAGATTGAGAGAAGGAATGAAGATCAGCTTTTCATGAGCAACATCACAAGGACATAAAAGGGCACATACGCAGAACGCAGCCATCATAAGTAGCCCCTTACCATCGTAAATAGTTGCTTGAAAAAGAGTCCATGATTGCAAAGAGCAGTGCAACTACTAAGTGGAAGCGCCGACAACTGAAGACAAATGAACAAACGAGTTAAATAAAGAGACAGGCTCTAGAGGCTCTAGAGGCTCTAGAGAGGGGCGTGCTCATGATGTTGTCGTGAAAGTCGACAAGTTTGCTGTGCAGTTTTTTCGGAGAGGCCTTGAGGGGAACTGCAAATCGGTAATGAACTTTGTCTTGTTGAACACAAAACATGAATTCGTACGATAAGGTACGTGCATAAAAGTTCAACAATCTATGTAGATGATGACTACATACAGCGTTCTTCACGCTTTTCGGGTTTCCCATTCAAAATTTGAATTCCTACGTAGATTCAGTACAAATGACGTAATGAGTCTTATAAAAACACTTTGGGCCAATTTCTTGCAATTCATCTTCATCAAGCACCTCCCCGCGCTGACAATGACGAAAAGCTGCCTAACGCCGAAGCCTGCTACACACACGACGTCGATTTTTGGCCGATCCTAAAGCATCAATTAAGCTCATATACGTGTTAACTTTCGATTAACTCCTTAGGGATCACCTGGAACCACCATCATAAACGACAGAAATAAAATTTCTGAAGCACATATCCACATCACCTACAGCGACAACTCATGTCAATATAAGTGGAGTATAACGAGTCTTCCGCACATATATTGTGTATTCACTTCGACAGACTTAGTATAATTGATAATAAGCGCCTCGAGACCGAGATCTGCCTTGATCAAGAGGAGTTGACGGCAGCAACACGAGCGTTATGATCATGGCACAATTCACCTCCGTTCGCCCTATTGACATGAAGAAGCAACCTCCGAGACACTACTACTACCAAAGATCAAGGAAAATACCTCATCAGCCGATAGTAATATAATATTCATTGCACTTTTGCTGCTGCGAACATAATTGTGAATCATCCTTAGTCACATCCGTTGCGAACGACCGTCGATGCCCATTTGAGGAGGCATCTGGATAGACAGAGAACCATACACCAATACAATTGTGGAAGTCTTTGATAAAATGATCATCATGACTCATCAACACCATTCGACCAATAAGAGTAATATGCAGTCAAAATGTCGTGATAACCGAAGAGGCGCTCGAGAAGACTTGCCGCTCGCGAAGTGGAATCAATGTAGGATGCATCGACATTGCAGCCCAACATAAAAAGCAATATACAATATATTCATGAAGAAGGCCGTTTCGGGCCGCAAGTGATTCAAATAATCATTAGGTGGTCAACGTGGGTGACCTTACAACAATGCGCTGCATCTGAAGTGATGGGTCCATTCGGCTTCTGGCCAGAGGCCAAAGCAAACACTACGCCCGACCAATCTGCCAAGCTCTACCGGAATAATACGAAGATAAGTAGAATAACGAAGTGTCATTGAAATAGTTGTGCAGTTGTCTCTTGTCCATGCTTACTTTTAGTAACAACAATAGCTTTGAGAAACTTATTACGTTTTGCATTTCAACCAATATCCAACAACAACATGCGATGTATATCACATCATCGATCTAAAATAGAGTCTCAGAGCGCCCAATGAGTTTATAATATCATGGCTTTGATTATTGCGTCGCATGTTTCGCCTTTTGCATTCGACAATCAACCCTTGGTGGAGGTTTTAGTGCTACTGCAGTGCTTCTGGCTTCTGTCTTGCAGACATGGTAAAAGTTGTTGCGTACGCTTTAGATTGGTTTGCACTTTCAATAGAATGTGGTAACAAGGACACGATCCAGTGTCAAGGAAGATAGAAGACGTTGAACATCGTGCCAATGTTGTATACGTGTTTTGTTTGTGGCCCACTTCGCACCTACACACTGTTGTTTGCTGGTTTTGATTCGTTTTGATTGTTATGTTGTTGATCCATGTCTTGTCCATGGTTGATCTATTGTACTCTTGATCTTACACCTCATGAACACTTCCAGAAGATGAGGAAATACCCGAGATCTTCCTTAATATCAGCGGTATTATATGGATTGTTTTATTCACTCTATCACAAGATTGGCTGTGGCTGTATCATATTCTAGAAGAGGTGAGGTAACTTTCTCCAAAAGTTCTTGAGCATCGACAACTTATGTATACAACTATTTGTTCCATCAACAAGTGTTTTTATCATAACATGATACTAATATTCACCGTATGTTATGACCGAATCGTAGATGATGTTATTGCGTTATTTCACATATTATGTACTCAAAGTCTACGATAGGGTGGCAACGGAACGAGAAGTACACATTTTTCAAGGACGTGATGGTGGCTATAATTTCTCAGCAGCGGTTAAAGATGCGACACTAATCCGCTTCACTATGTAACCGATGGTATTTATGTTCATTATCAAAGGCGCAATTTGTTGTGTTATATTCCTGTGGTGACCTACTGCTACCGGAAGTGCGGCCGTCATGGTGATGATGTTTGTGGATGAGAGGTGTGTTTGTGTCAAGTCGAGTCAAATCAAAATCTTGGTATGTTTCTACGGTAGGAATCAAATTCTACGGAGGTCATCGATATTCTGAAGAACGCTGTATCGTACCTACATATGGTCTCTCCTTTCTCTTCTTATTGGTACAATACTCCTCTATCTGAATCTCTCGGTCTTCAATTATTTTTTGTTTTTGGCATCAGACGCAGATTGGAGATCACGCACGCACAGCCGCACAGCACAACAACAACCAACATACAACCAACAGCTTCTTTCCTTCTCCTGGAAACGCTGTAGTTTAGATAATATAGCTGTCGTAGAGAGCTGCAGTCCCATCCTGGCAAGTACATGTAAGAGATAGAGAGTGTGTTGCGAGGGTAGTGATGGAAGAAGCATGCCAGCACCAAAAGTTAGACTTGTTTCTCATCGAAAAACCATCCATGGGTGGCCCACTGATTCAATATCAATTGACTTCTACAAAGGAGAGGCGGATAATGTCGATGCATCACCATCACATAATAAATGCAAACCAAATTTAATTTTGATTTTCATTCCTGGTAACCCGGGTCTTATTGAATGGTACTCTGACACATTAGTCAAGATCGTAGAACAGTTGGGCGTCGGATATGCTGTGAGAGGGATTAGCTATGCCGGACATGGTGCCGGCGATGACGTGATTGGCTCAGCAGATGATCACAAGCATAGTTTTGTCAACACAAGTGGACACCAGGATGTTGTAGGGGCAAAAATGAGTGTGTCTTGGAAAATAGAAGGGCAAAGTAAGTGGAAGCATCGAACAAATACTATTATTCAATTGTGTGAACTTTGAAATCACTTACATCAAAACCTCACTAAAATATTATCATTGGCAGTCAAACATAAATTGAGTTGGATAGATGACGTGATAGAGGAGTGGAAGGTAGAATTCAGAACATCGTCTCAGCCTACTGCAGAGCTACCGAGATTGATCTTTGTATCTCATTCATTTGGTGCATACCTCGTACAACATATGTTACTGCGTCGACCAGCACTTCTTCAGCAAACACAGCAAATCATTCACTTAATGCCTTTCATACGGTTCGATCCACCTCCCTTGCAGAAAACGGTGCTATCAAAGTTGGCCCATTCTTATGAATATACAATACCCATGCTAAGTAATAGTGTTTGGGCACTAACCTCTACGCTCCCACGGAAATTGATTGATATATACCTCAACAAAGTGGTTGGACTGGAATGTGACAAGGGCAGAAAGATTACTCTAGATGTATGCACTCATCCTAATATGATTAGAAACCATTTGATTCTTGGTTTTGAAGAGATTCGAGAATTGCCAGAGCTAACCAATGTGAGTTATTTTGTGAAACAGTAGAGTTTTGTAACTGCATTTTGATCTACCAACTCTCAACTGTGTTGTCTATCTTCAAACCGAACGAGAAAAGGACGTAGCGTTCCGACTGATCGGTAAAACTTGCCCAACATCAATTCTATTTTGTGGTTGCCCTGATCAATGGGCTCCTTTGTCTCACATGGAAGAATTGAAGGAACTGAAAAGCAATGCACAAATCAGCAACATACACTGTGTTTATATGGAGAGCTTAACGCATGATTTTGTAGTTCATCCTGAGATGATAGAACCGGTGGTTGGATTCTGCCTTGACCAAATAATCCGTCCTAGATTATTGAGTTCTAAGCTATAGTGTTACTGTTTACATAACATACATGTAGCGTTGCTGTAACTAACTGTAACGATCAGAAATCCAATTTTCTTCGTTTTACAGCAGAATAGGATGCACTTTCTTGTGTTAGCAATGCCGGATTAGATTGAGACTCGCCTTCATCGTCAATTTCTTCGAAGCACATTTTTAGCTCATTATATCCTTCTTCTTTTACAATCTTCCAGTTTTGGAAGGCATGACCTAGCAATTCATTCTTCTCGCGGTCACGAGAGAAAAAGCGAATAGTTCGCTTAATGAAATGCTCGGGTTTGTTCAGAGGCAGCTTTTCTGGTGGTCCTGCTAGTGGTAACTTCTCAATGGGCAGCGTGTCTATGTCCTCGAAGTGTTTCTTTTCCAAAAAGTTCATTTGTAGTACTGGATTCTTCTCCTTGCTGCCGTAATGCAGCTCTCTTTTTTCTACAATGATATCATTGGTATCCAGCGTAATTTGCTCGTCGTCGCCAAACTCATACGTCGCGTTTGTCCTTGCAATACGATTGCCTTCCGTCTCAAGTAAAATTGTAACCATTTCCCTTTTGATGTCGTCCTCATCCATATCCCACAAAGTATCTCCGCCAATTTCATCAATTTCGACTTCCCCTACACATTTGTAGAACTCGTGCTTTCGGAGATGCCGTAGAATTTTCTTCAGAGAAGCAAGACCTTTGTCGCTGCTCTCCAGAACTTTATCTTCGATTACTCCAACGATACTGTCATCGGCCCGTAGAAACAGTCGCGGATACATCCATGCCCGCGAGAGGGGCAGTTTAGGATATTCAAAGTCTGCAAACCTAGAATGCGTAGGCAAGGCATCTGGATCGTTATGTTGTGTCGACAGGAGTGTAGAAAAATGCAGATCCGACTCAAGCATTAAATCAACCATGAGCAACTCTGCCGCTTTGGTCTTTTTGTGGGTATAAATTTTGTCATGATTGTTGATTCTTGTCTCGAAGAAACTCATAGCTTCTGATATATGCTTCACTGGATAACAAATCATCAGGTGCCTAGCCTCTTCGGAATGTGGTTTATCTTCGCAGTCGAAGCAAGTATCACGATTAGGACAGAGCCCCTTCGCCACAACTGCGGTTCTTAGTAGCACATTGTAAGCATCTTTCTTTCCCATGGCAGAAAGTCCATCTCTGGCATAATAGTCATATCTGTCGACATCCAATCCACTATGGCGGTTGCTGATAATATCATAGAGAAATTCTTTGTTCTTTCCCCTCCCTACAAATGCTTTCTGAGTTTCTGGAGCATCCGGATAGACAAGTGGCTTTCCATAAATGCATTCCTTGATAAATATCCAATCACGTGAAGTGAAATGATCCACCGTCGTTTCCCCTGGTTCATTCTTGTTCTTTCGTATGACTCCAAAAGTTTCAGAGTCGACTCCATTACCAACTTGTTTCAATGGCTCATCTAATGCACCCCAGTCAATTTCCAACCCATTCGTAGCAAGCAAGTCATCCACCATCATGAGCGAAGTTTTTTCATGCTCGTAGGAAGGAGGCAAGTCTGGCAAGTCCATCCCAAATTGTTCCTTGAACTTTGCATTTCGTTCTGAATAGAGCTCTGGATGTTCCTTCTCCTGCTTATAGGATGCTTTGAGGAACGACTCGTAGACATGACTGAATGGACCATGCCCCAGATCGTGGGTCAAACCGGCAATGCGTAGACACAGAATATCCATTTCAGTGATATTCAGCTGCTGCTTGCCAATATTGCTCGTCGCAATGATGTTACTAGCCGTTTCCATGACACCCAGCGAGTGTTCTTTTCTTGTATGCGAGCACGATGGGTATGTATTGAATGCGCACCCCAGCTGTTTGAGATTGGCAAGACGCTGAACTGCTGGAGAATCCAGCACTATTTGTACAGCGGGAGGGATAGTTACCTCTCCGTGAACTTCATCATTGCATTTGCGAGTTTCGTTTTTCATGGGCCAGACTTCAAAGCCTATAACTTTGTCTTTGATTTGCATGATGCCTCCCGTCGTTCGAGGTCGAGAGCGAGGCGTTCCGCGGAGGTGATAGATGTGGCCATTATTACTTCTGCTCGGTGGTGGAGAGAACAGTGAAGAGGATGGTGCTGCTGCTGCCTGGTCATCTTGGGGCGGGGATCGGTCGGACATGATCAAATTGGATCTTTACCGAACTGCTGGGTCTAAAAGAAAAAAACGATAGAAGCTGAGTGCGAAATTTGTGCCCCCACAATATCCTGAGAAGTGTGACCCCTAGGTATCTGGGTTTTCATGTACCTACTACTAACAAACCTAAGAAAACTTCACCCCTTATAAGGGGGATCAAAATCAATACCCCCATTGTTTAAAATCCTGGGATCAAACGTCAAGGCACCACCACCATAATATTGTTGTATTATCGCTACCACTAGACATCATTTAACCAACAAGTTGGAGTCTTCATACGCCGAGGGCAAAGCCAAACAGCGTCGCAGTCATCTCTTTCAACTCTGTTGATATTGTCTTCTACTCTTCCATGAGCTCCTTCGTCAACCCACCGCGCCCAAAGGCCATCGCCACATTTTTATCGTCTCGTGACTTTCTACCTGGCTGCCAGTGCCTGCTTCATTCTATCAATACGAATTTATCACCTACGGCCAAAGATGAGTATCCACCCGAAGTCATAGTGCTGCTATCCTCCAAGCTAAAAAATGATGCAAGTGTCACTGATCGACTGCGTCTATTTTGCACTCGGATCATTGAAGTTGAGCATATCCCAATCAACGATAATGGAGACGATGATGGCAGCGGCAACAAGCCAAGCCATGTCAAAGAATGGGATCAAAATTGTGGATGGACGAAACTTCGTTTGTTTGAGTTAGACGGTTATGATACGATACTATATATTGATGCTGATTGCTTGGTTCTGAAGGATATAAGTCATTTGCTCTGTATTGATGAGCAAGACGGTGACCAAACAACTACAACTCGTGCGAACAAACGACGCGGTCTGTTGGCTGCAGCCAGTGATATATTTCCTCCTGACAAATTCAACGCAGGAGTAATGGTTCTTCGTCCATCCAAAGATGTGTTTGATGATATGATATCTCGCTTGCCACACAGCACTGGTGATAAGACAAACTGTACATCGTATGATGGAGGTGATACTGGATTCTTGAACGCCTATTACCCTGGTTGGTACTCGTCATGGCCGCCCTCCTCCCGTCTTTCATTTGGATACAATGCTCAACGGCTCATGTATCATTACACATACCAAAACAGACCACAGTATTGGGATGAAGGGATTGATAATCTTTACATTGTGCACTACAGCTCATCTCCCAAGCCTTGGAAGGCAATGAATTCGTCGTCAGACAAGGAGGAATCTACAGACTACCTAGATGGGCAAGAAAAGGACACTATTCAGAGATTGAAAGGTGGCAAGTTGGAACACATGTGGCAAGCAGCATATGAGAGGAGTCAAAAGTATTTCATGAAAGAAAAGAAGAAGCAATTGGCATCTGCACAATCATCAAAACAACAGGCACAAGCCAAGAAACCTGCAAAAGAGCCTCCTGCTGCAAGATCTTCACCGGCTCAAACCAATGCCAAGAATTTCAATAAACGGTTCAAAGAATTGCGTGCTTCGGGGATGCCAATGCAGGAAGCGATGAAGAAGGCTCGCGTGGAGTACGGCTTAGACAAGCTGGATGGTGTTGATCCTTGCCAAGCTGTCGGGCAGATGTTTGGCTTGAGATAGATGATGATAAGGAGGATGCAGTCAGAGAGTCCTTTGGCTAGCTCGTACCAATGAATGGGACGAAGGGGGTCAGCGTCAAAGCTAACACACTCAAGTCCCGGAGCATACCGCTATCAGCTACAAAAGTCAGCATCAGAAATCCTCCGATGAAATGATTGTTGAAGGGGTGTCCTTTCAGCAACAAAACGACGCGAGATTATGAGTGACGTTGATGTACGAACTGGGCGCTGCAGATATTAATGATTACAATAATGATGATAATGGCCTTGAGAATAATAATAATTATGGGAAAGAATATCGCTTCGAAGATTATGTAAACCAACGTCCTTGCCGAAGATAATAATGCTATGCTTCAACAGCAGGGAGAAGCTTACGATGAAAATGCAGTGCTTGAATTGAAGGCGTCACATCAAGGCAGCATTTCACGATAATGAGGTTTCCCAACGTTACTTTCTTCAAGACCTCCGATTGTGGGGACGCTCGGGCGTGCAATGCATTGTAGGCGCGTGCTCTCAAGGGGTGCCTCTTGCTAGACGATTTGGCCAATGAAAAAGAGACGACCTCGCTCCTTCTGCTTACTGAAATCATGACTAGTTTAACAGAAAAGAAAAGGGAAGCTCTGGTCAGATATCTTGCTGGTTTGGTTGAGATATATAGATGTTGAGGAGTCCTTTTTTTATTCAAGGACAGAAATTGCCAACTATACCCACATCGCCTCACGTTGCGGAGTATTAGACAATGCCATCTAAAACGCGGTGCGTAAAATAGATAGTATAATATTTGTGTTAGAATACGTGTGATTATCTTGAGTATCTAACACTAACATCCCATACACTATACAGATGTTTGAAACGATTATGCACTCGTTCCGGACGAAACAAGCGCCTTGATTAGGCCCTGAGGTAACGACTCTCCTCAACAGAAAGAGGTGCGCACCCTCCACCGATGCAAGAGGGGTCTGTTGAGCCGGTTTGGTCACGACGGTTTTCTCATTCTCATTACATGAAAGGGTTTGTCAGATGCTCCAGAGTTACTTTCGTCGTCGGCGCTGAGCATTTCACAGCCATGTATCTTCCTTGACAAACTTGATAGGCTCTGGTCGTGTCTATTGTCATTGAAATCTGGAGTCAATGCTTTTGACTCATCGTTATATTTGTCAGTGATAAGCCACGGATCCTGCAAAAGGATGTCCTTGATGATTTTCAACCAACTCCGAAGGTGAGGCCCTTTTTGCATCAATAACGTCCCGCCTTCAATCTGTCCTGATAGTCGTATGGGATCCTCCATGGAGACATTGAATGCACGAAATATCTTCTCTGTTGTCCATTTGTACTCGGCATGCCAAGGATACTCAAAGCACAACATATCATATTGAGACTCGTTCACTATCTTCAAGTATTCTCTGAACCGCTTCTCACCACCCTTGTTCACCTGTGATCCAGCATCCAAGTAGACGAGAAAGTCCCCCTCCTTTATTTGTCCCAATGTTTGCTCAATGACATCGAACTTCCATATCCAATAACCACCTCCACGACGTAGCTCAAATATATTCTCAAACCTTTTCTTGAATTCAGCTGTCAGATCATCGGGACCCAGGGCTTTTACTGAGGCAAACCATCCCGTGTCAAGTGACTCCTGAACGATGCGCCCTTTGGCCAGGGCGTAGTCGTCGTTCCATAGGTGCGGAAATGAACATTTTGTGACTGTGAAGACACAGGCTCACCTCTTTTTTTCTTTGATCCAACTCGCTCCACCCCAGCAACAGGTGCTGCATTATTGGACATTTTGAATACCGAGTTGGATGGCACCGAATTGCGAGCAAGGGGTTCCAATTTGCACAACGATAGAATACCGCAACAGATTGTGATAATTAGAGTCCCCTCAACCAAGCGGCTCCCCCTACGCTGCCGCAGGGGCCTGCTGCTGTTTCTACTTGATGGCGGCGACCCGTATGGTAACCCTTGCCAGCCGATCGCCTCTCTTTGAATATTCATACTCTGAACAAGCTGGGCATAGGAGATAATCTGGTGTGCCTTCCTTTACTTATTTATGCCTGCTAAGATATCTAATAACTAGAACGGACCAGGTAGGTCCGCTAGGACAGTTAGAGGACAAAGAATGGACAAGAAAGTAGTACAATCATTAGAGTTACTTTTTAGACTCTATGCGCTAAGTAAAGTCCATTTGTTCTCCAATGTGTGTTATTGTTCGTCACAAGCGATTCAAGTAGAAGCAAAACCTTCTGCACCTGGCGGCTGCACCTTTTTTCTGTTCCGGGGACGAATATCCAGCTCAAGCGACACATTTGGAGCACTTCGAACAAGTGTGAGGCGGTTCTTTTCCTCTCAATGCGGCAGATATCCAGCAGCTGTAGCGATTTTTTGCGAAAGCCGCTTGGCATTTCGCTTGCAGTTTTACATATTGTATTGTTGCCTATCATGCATTGACTACTTTGATGTGTCGTTTCGGAGTTCTCATTATCATCAAGTGAACCCAGCAAGAAGTGTGATCCTGTGAACCCATAGAGATCCCTCAGTGAGCGAACCCAGCAAAACGATGTGACAATTCTTATTTATTTTGCCAGAGGGCCAACAGGCGAAAAAATCACAGGGGAGCACTTTTTTGATCGGGTGAAGTAATACAATTCCCCATTTCTTGCAATGATTGTTCCAAGCGAAAGGGCTGTTTCCTTTTGAAGACAGCGAGCAGCTCCGCTTGACCAGGTGAGAACGTATAAAAAAATTTCACTGAAATATAGAGATAGATGCTCCAAATGAAAATCTTGGATTTTTCAGAAGATAAGTTCGGATTTTCCATTTGAGGCTGGTGGAGCTTTTAATTGGAACCAATTCCTACGTGGATTGGGTTCCCCCTTGAAGTGGACTCCAAAATATCCAGCTAAGGGGTAGGAAGTCTCAAACACTCATCTTGCTCATCTCAAAAAGGAATGCATGTCTGGCCGATACACCACAACAAGTGTAAAGGATTGGCTTACTGAGCAGGGCCACACTGAGGTTACACTGAAAGAGGCAACCAACCTTCGTTACCGCTCCCATTAGAGCCATCCAACTTGCCTTTGTGAGCCTGCGTCCAATGGCAATGGCAAATGCATGAGGGCAGGTCTTGATTGAAAGGAGAAAGACAAATATCGTGACATCCTCTCTGAAGGTAAAGATGTGATATCTCAATTGAATATTAGTGTTGATCCGATGTATCAAGAACTCTATATCATTAGAGGACTCCATAACACACCTCATGCTGTGGAAGATGAAGGTAAGCGGGATCAATGTTCTCGTATTCTACAACAACAACATCATGCCACCATAACGAAAATGAGAGAACACAACAATGGTAATGGGGTGGAATTATTGCTCAGAGATACTTGGTGGACAGAAAATGCCTACATTCAACTCCAACCATCTTCAACATTTGCCTACTCTCATCTACAAGTTTCTCTTGCGAAAATTCTGAGCTTCTCACAAACCAAGCTACATGAGCAGTTCTCGTCCAGAACCGGAAGTAGTAAACTGAACAGCAGCTCAGATTATGTCCACACGAAGTGGCAACAGCATTACAATGTACCCAAAGTGAAGGTGAATTGGGATTTTGAATTTGTTGACATCAACATGAGAATATCTACATCAAACCTTTTATTTTTGCGCAACGCGATATTTTACATTTTTTGGAGGGAAGGAAGCCAAGGTTCTAGATCCGAAATAAAACTTTTTATCGGATTCTTAAAAACCGAGGACTACAGCATGTAGTACCGTATTTAGCGCTACGTACTCCTTTCCCGCAATCTCCTGGGGGAAAAAGAGAAAATGTTAACTAAATAACCGTCTGTACGCGGTACGTCTTTTTGCTTCCGTCCACCACAAGCAAACAAGAAGCACAAACAACCATGGGCGACGAAGTGTTTCCCGACTCCGTCAAGGACTTTGTCTTTGATTTGCATGATGCCTCCCGTCGTTCCTTCATTGCGTCGGAGGAGCAGGCCCTTTACTCGGGGACCTTCCGTGAGACGACCGCGAAGGTGAGTGAGCATCTTTTGTGTCGGCCGAGAATGAGACGAACTCAATTTTTTATGTGATTGTGCTCGTTTTTGATATGTGTCTCTCCACAATTCCAACCATCCCTTCTTTTCTTATTTGTCCCTCTAGTATTTTCCAAATGTAGCGTGGCCATCTCCTGCTGCCATTTCATCTGAATGTGGTGGTGACGAACTCTTCCTCGCGCTCTACAACGAGCTCACCCTCCGTCACCTCCAATCTGTGAAGCGTCCCAATGTGAACGACCGTATTGAGGGGTGGCACGCATACCGTGAACTATTCGACTTGCTTTTGAAAGAGGCACCTGAGGACGGGGCTGAAGTGAAGAGCGCCAATTTGTATCTAATCCCTGAGTGGTGCTTTGATATCCTACATGAATTTTTGTATCAATTCCAAGGATTTTGTCAATTCCGCACCACCACCTACTGTGCTGCTGCTAAAACAGCGGATGAACCCGAAAAGAGGAGTGCAAATGTTTCAGATGCATTGGAATTATTGGGACAAAACCGTGATGCTTGGGCTGTTGAGACGGTGTTGTTTTATTTGCATCGTCTTGTGGCTGTGGGAACGCAAAAGAATGCTTCTGCTACTTATCGTTACCTTGCCTACTTCTCATCTGTGACATTGTCTCGTTTGGAATGTCTCTTGGGTGATTATAAGGCTAGTATTGATGCATTGGATGTCATTTATGATTCCAAGGCTGAGTTGATAGCCGTTGGAGAAGATATGAAAACTCCTGAGGAGCTTGTGCATGGTGTGTTCCCCGCGAGGCTGAGTTTGGCTTACCATTCCGGTGTGAGCTATTTAATGCTTAGGAGATACAAAGACTCTGGAGCAATGCTTGGCAGTATTTGCTTGTTTATGCAAAGAGGTTTCAAGGTGTGTGTGTGTCTGCTTTGTGTGTGATCATCGAAGTGCCTTGCATTATAATACTGATGAACATCTCTCTCACTCTCTTCAAAACTAAACCAATTCTACTCTCTTCCAGACCGGTCAGCTCAGAAAAATTCCTGGGTCTGAGCAGTTCAACAAGTTATTTGACCGTATGATTGCCCTCCTTGCAATTATATCACACATTTGCCCTGCTCCTATCCTCGATGACTCCATAGCTTCCATCGTTCATGATAAACATGCCAACAATCTCTCCAAAATCGAAGCTGGGGAAGAGGGCTATGAAGATCTATTTGTCTTTGCTTGCCCAAAATTCGTCAACCCTGCCGTACCCGATTACTCCCAGGCACTCAAACCAGGTTGCGAATCAACCCCTTATGGGCAGGATGCCTACAAACTCCAAGTTAAGCAATTCATGAATGAAATGGAAACTCACGCAACACTCCGCAAAATGCGCTCCTATATGACACTCTACACATCTATTGGGGTTGAAAAACTTGCATCCTTTAATGACATGAAGGTCGAGCAGTTTGAATCGTGGCTCACTTGTTTGAAACACAAGATGAATCAACTTGAAAATAATAACAAGGTGGGCACTGCAATGGATATCCATTACTATGTTGCTGACAATATTGTGCACGTTGATGAAGCGGAAAAGGTGAGGCGGTTTGAGAATTTCTTCATGAAGCAAATCCAAAATAATGACGATGTTTTACGGCAACTTGAGGCGATCAAGATAGAACTTTAAGAGTAGAATAATTTATATGACTTTTGATCGTGATACTGTGAAGCAGTCAGTTCCATAGCCATGAGAATGGGAGTGAAGCTGGAGGGAGGGGGAAGCACACGTCAATAGAGCGGAAAAGAACAAAATAAGTTTGTAAGCAATTTCCCCTATATTTTACCCCATGAAGTCTTTTAAGACAAAGCCTCCATTTCTCTATTCGACGAACTTTTGAGTCCCTCAAGCCATCTCCACAACCCCATCCTCTTTACCTTCCGTGCTCGGTGGAGTATTTGTGCCACTTCCGTCTGTACCATCATTTTCATCTTTGATCTGTTCCTCATCAAAAAAAAATATCCACTCCGCTGTTCCTCGAATATTGCTTCAAATATTCATCACTGGTATGTGCCACAAGCTGCACCGCGTTCTCGTAGCTACCACACATAAATGTAAGACAGCAAGATGTCGCCAAAAAGTAGCTGATAAGGGACATGCTCCATCTCATATCTACACCATTTTCATTCATGATTGTAAAAAGTAACGCAGGGAGCCAACCCATAATCTGACCAAAGAAGGATATCAATCCCATCATTTCTGTCTCTTGTCCCTTGGGAATGATTGCCACTGTCAATGTTCGCTGACTTGGGAACATCCATCCGAATGCAAGTCCTGCCATAGCCGCATAAGGGTAAACAAGGCCCTTCTTCTCAGGTCCCGATACTGTCCCTGCAATCAGCGCATTTACCATTGCGTAAGACATCTCAGCGCATCGGAATGAATTGAGAGGATTGACCTTTCGGCACATGAATTTGGAAATCAAGGCACCGGGGAGATTACAAAAGAGCATAATGATGGAAGCAATGGCAATCTCCGTGACGGTCATCTTGACATAGAATGTCAAAAAGGTGACAGCGATGGAAAGCACAACTCCAGCTCCGGCCTCTGGGGAGAAGAGGAGTGCTACCAAAAACCAACGCAACGCGCGATATTTGCTGAACACATGCTTAGTAGTAACTGCGATTCGTTGGAATCCAGTAGTGAAGATGTTTGAACCTTCGGGTATCTCCCTCAACTTAGGTCGCTTGCGGAAAAGGAATGTCCAAGCGTAAGTCAAGAGGACACAACCAATTCCTGTGGCCATGCCAGCAGAAAGACGGGCAGTAGCGATGTTTGACGCGAGAATGCCGTTATCTTTGTGATCCCAATAGGTTGACACCAAAATAATGATGAGGGTGTAACACGCCTGAACGAAGTATTGGTCAATCATGAATCTTGCAGTGTAGTGCCCCATCTCGGGCGTCTCATGCGTCAAATCGGGCAAGTAGGCCATGGTGCAGACTTGATGCATGATCAAGAAGTACCCCCCAATGATTTCAAAGATCCAAACAGCGAGCCATGTATCTTCATTGATGGCGATTTGAACGGCCACAGCCACAGTCATGATAAAGGCAGATACAGTTCCCATGATCTTCCTGTGGTCGGTATGGTCCACTAGTGCCCCCACAAAGGGCATTGTCACACCAGCCGAGATGTTCACGATTAGACTGGCCACAGTAAGCACACTTGAGGGCTTCATCCCGTAGATGGTTGGAGTGCCGGCCTTCATGGCTTTTACTGCAGCAACGCGGATCATGGCACTTCCCACGAAACTGCCGCACTGGTTAATGGGACCGCGAGCAGAGTAATCCATAGCATGCGCAGTGGCCTCTTCGACGTATTCGCCAGTCTGGTTATTCTTGATGCGGAAGGGAAACTCGAGCCAGCAGGATAGCCACTTTGGGGTGGCAAAGCGGCGGGTGGATGCGGCGGAAGCCATCTCACTAATGGAGATTGTGCGAGACAGTTTTGCGGAGGATGCGGGTGCGGAAGATGAATCATTCTTGCCGGCTGATGCGCCGTTGGCAGCAGCAGCCTGGGGAGGGTCGTTAGATGCTTCAACGGGTAGGGTCATGTCGGCGAAGTGAGTTTAGTAGACAATAAATGATCACGATTGTGCGATTATGGTCTCTGTCTCTTCTGCTGCGTGAGCAAAGTTTTTTGTGTTTGTTTGGTACCAGTTTGCTCCATGCAGAAATATCGCTCCTTCTGCAGCAAGATAGCTAGAACCGCAAAAGACATTCCTACCTACCTGATGTGACTGCAACGTGGTTTCCTGACAATTCTTCTGTGGTGCAAACTGGTCTTTAGATCAGTAAAGATATGTTTTGCAAACTTCCTCCTTCTTTTGTGAGTCTTGGGAAATAAATTGTGACTTGTAGGAGTATCACAATGACGTCTTCTCCTGTAAACTTGGAGGAAATCCCTGACGCAAGTGAAACTATTAGTTCATCAACACTGCTTTTCTTGTCATCTAGATCTTTCGGCACTAAAAAAGGGCCAGGCCTCGAGCTGACCGGTACCCTCTCTGTCCTTCAGCTAGTGAGCAAATAAACTCAAACTAAACTTAAAAGGTACCTACTGGTATGAATGTATTAAAATTCATAAGTATTGTCTGATTTGTCCGGTTCTCAATCCGGTACCCACTATTAGCCTTTGAAGGAAAGTAAAGTAGCTGTCAATTAATTCCTACAAGTACGTACAAGTGTGATAGTTCGCTGGGTCAGGGTAGGTGACGATAGGGTAACTATCGGAGAGGTGTGTCTGGTATGTCTAGGACACGTCAGGCCACCGATGGTACGGGGAATCGATGATGATGAAGACCAATATGCTTGATAACAGGGGTCTTATGGTATTATATTTGACTGTAAAGGAGATCCTAAAGAGATCCTAAAGAGTAAGCTTGACAGTTAGACGAGATGTCTTTCGTAAATACTCACAAAGATGTGGCAAATGAGGTGCTCGTATCTCAGAGAGATGCGCCCACCCGATGGACACAATCACAGAATAGCTGTAATCGTGAGAACATATATTGAATATTTGGTACACGGAGTGACACGGACTGGCAGTGATTGTCTCACTTAGCTACCAATCACACTCCTTCTCGAACAGACAAGTCGCTCTAACGTCAACGTTGATTTCTTCCGCAAGTATTGGAAGATAATAGTATCGGAGAGACTCGACACGAAGGAAAACAAAAACTGAAATAATTCATCTGCAATAGGCTCAATATTTGGGCGACTGCGATGAGCTAAACGGGAACATGTCTCGAGGAAGATGATGAAGTAGGATGATGCTCCTTCTGGAAACAAGACTTCAGTATCTTGAACTTGAGAACTGGTAGAGATAGATTGCGAGTAGATATCTTGTGCGTTGAAGGTTGAATCTTCTTCTTGAAAACGGAACAGGATGTCTTGGATATCTTGATCAAACTCGGCACTGAATACTGTACCGCCATCAAAGAGAACGGCAACGATCTTGTCACTAAAGAACACACATGGATCAAATGTAGATTGCTGCAGACCGCGATCGTAGAACGACTTCGCAAGTTCGCAATCAAATAGATACGAGTGAGTCATGGGGACAATTCGGTGCTTCTTCTTGAGACGAGATCCAAGGAGTCTGACAACATTGTCAGAGAAAAGAGATCCAAAATTGTTGTTGCGTTCAGACCAACAGGAAGACTGAGTTGCACTAAGAAGGGTACTGTCAAAAGGATGATCGTCGAAGATTCCTAACAAGGACTTATCACGAGGACAGATGCGGTGATTCTTGACGGTCGGATACGGATTAACTAGACGAAGTTTCCGCTTGATGCTTTTATCACGAAGGCGAATGCGTCGGTTCCAGTTGTGGTTGATAGACTGCATACTTTCTCCTTCTGATACTAAGAACGAAGCTCCTTCTGATGTAGTATCACGTTGAATGTAGTCGTCAACATGAGGACGAACAAACCAAGGAAAGGTCGAAGCAATTGTAGGGAGAACTATGTTGTCAAGATGGGTAGAACTATGTTCATAGGGAGGTTTCCGACGAGGGCGAAGACGGGGGCCACGGCGAAAGAGACGGTTGGTTGAATAGCTCCTTCTGATACCATGCTTGTCAAGACGATGACGACGATGGCGTTTGAAGACAGGCATGGGCAACGTTGAAGGTGAAGTAATGCCATGGAAGAACACATTCTTGTAGACATTTGTAACTGCAACGAAGGACACCGCCAAAAGAAGAACTAAACTCGAAGAAACTCGAAGGGAGTAATGAATATGATCCATTTGGTAGAACTGAAGGGCGAAGGCGAAGGCAGCTGCGAAGAGTAGCTGATAGATGCCCGGATCAATTAGGGAGAGGGACAAAGGATGAACAGACGAGAACTGTCCCATGAAGACTCGAACTGATGCAGACGAAGAGTGATCATCATTCATCGCCAGCATGAAAGGAGGAGTAACCTTGTTGTCAAAGTGACTTCCTCCTCCTCCTCCGCAAATGCAAGGCGAAGGAGTAGGATCACGATCAGATCCTGACACACTAACTGGTGCTCCAATACTTTGCAAGACACGAACGCTACTTGATTCCAATATAGATCGAGGAGACTTGATGAATGAACTGGCCTTGGTAGTATCGAAGATAAATCCAGGTAGAGAGCAATTGGACACTGTTTCCATTAACGTTGCCGCCGACTCAAATAAACTTGTCTTGTAGAACTTGGAAGACGCGACAGTAGTGGAGACAAATGAAGTAGGAATGTCCAAAGAGGCGCTGGTAACGAAGAGACCAGCTTGTTCCACCTTATTGTTGCAAACTGATGCACTGCTGTCAACGTTGAAGATAGCCTTGACGCTGAAAAGACGATGCGGTAGAACTTGAAGAACTCTCCTTCTGAAACACACATACACACTGCGTAGTGGAGAATCAGTGCCACGTTTCTGAAAACGAGGAAGACCAGTGCTGGTTGAACTATATGTTACAACCACACGCCAACAAACGTAGAGAAACAAAACGACACTTGATAGATTCCAAATCAACGAAGTCATTAGGAAGAGGACGGCTCGATGCACAATCGACTGAAGAAGGTGCTGAATATCACACAGCAGTAGTGAGTTGTTCAGGAAGGGGAACAACATACACACCAGAGAGCGGAAGAAACTGATGCGTAATAACCAAAATAACCGGGAGAAGAACGCTGATAAGTGTCCTCCTCATAAAGCTTGACCCACCGATATCTTCTTCAACATCCAATAGTACAGAAGCAGATTGGTAATCATGATCAAGCTGGACACGCTCGGTCCCTGGCATAGGAACTCGAACTGATAAACCAGACGAAGAGTGCATATCATTAATCGCCGGCATGTGAGGAGGAACTGACTTGACGTCAAGATGACTTCCCCCCTCCTCCTCCTCCTCCACACAGACTAGGCGAAGGAGATGTTTTGGCATGAGATGCCGTTGATCTGTTAGGCCCAGTAACATTCATAGAACCGACGCTAACAGAGTGGGCTCCGCCGAGCGGGAGTCCGAAATAGGGCCCTCACCGGAGGTGAGGATGCATCATCAGATGCCGGTGTCCTGGCCGGCTCAGTACCCCGAGGGCTGAGGGTTCGAACATCCATCGAACAGTACGGTCAGAAACTCTCGCAATCGACGCAGTAATCTCCTGCAGGATCCACTTATTCTGATAGTAGTTCGTTGGATCAACCTTCACACGATCCTCTGCACGCACAACTACAGCAGCAGCCAGAGACTGCTCGGCAGGAGCATCTCTGACGGGAGTGTCATAGTAAACAGCTCCTCCTCCGACTGTGGGCAACTGAACTGGAGATTGGACTTGTTCAACAGTAGTAACACTAGCGGGAGACTCAGACTCAACAGTTCTAACGGTAGACATGGACAAGTCTCCTCCTCCTCCTCCAGTGTAAGTAGTGTTCACAGAAGGATGCGGGAGCGGAGAGGGCGGTGGATCAGCGCGGGTAGAGACAACGGAGGCTCCAGGTGAAGGGGCAGGAGCAGCCAAACTAGTGAGCCGCTCGATCATCGGAGTAAGCAGCTGTTGCTCAGCGGTGGACATAGAAGTCCAGTTGTTTAGGACAGCGGCCAATTTGGCGGTACCACTGTCAAAGGGTGTAGCATCATCAGATGCAGGTGACCTGACAGGCCCAGGTCCCCATGGACTGGGGGTTCGAACATCCAACGAACCAGTACTGACAGAAACTCTCGCAGCAGATCCTCTTAAACCAGCTGTATGGTTGGAGGATGGACCAGACGAGACACGAACTCCAGGATGCAATGAAGGCGGCGGAGTCCGAAAATTTGATGGATTCGACATGGGTACGTACAACCAGAGGCCGAGGTTTATGACTCTAATAGAATATAGCGGCGAAGATGCGTTTACCGAAGAGGAGCCGCAACTCGCAAAAACTTGCTGATGCGTTTACCGAAGAGGAGCCGCAACTCGCAAAAAACTTCAACCGACCGGAAATTAGCTTGATTTACGGGCCGAGAAGAAGTGGATGTTCAGAAGATGGAACAATATGTCCAGATGATGGAACAAGGAGACACGGCACGTAGAAGGGCGGATGATCAAGCCGTCAACTGCGTAGACTGGTCGGGTGGCAGCTCAAAGAGTTGTCAAAGTGAATGACAAAAAGTTGTCCGAGACAACTAAATTGCCGCTGACGTATCAACAAGAATCACCAGTCACTAAGGAAGCGGTGGGCGATAACCTGTGATAGTTCGCTAGGTCAGGGTAGGTGACGATAGGGTAACTATCGGAGAGGTGTGTCTGGTATGTCTAGGACACGTCAGGCCACCGATGGTACGGGGAATCGATGATGATGAAGACCAATATGCTTGATAACAGGGGTCTTATGGTATTATATTTGACTGTAAAGGAGATCCTAAAGAGATCCTAAAGAGTAAGCTTGACAGTTAGACGAGATGTCTTTCGTAAATACTCACAAAGATGTGGCAAATGAGGTGCTCGTATCTCAGAGAGATGCGCCCACCCGATGGACACAATCACAGAATAGCTGTAATCGTGAGAACATATATTGAATATTTGGTACACGGAGTGACACGGACTGGCAGTGATTGTCTCACTTAGCTACCAATCACAACAAGTCAAAAACCATTTTGCAGACAGTTAATTTACCCAAATGTCACGCTCTTGGGGCAATATTACATATTGCCCTTCGGTCCCACACGGCCAAACCAAACACGCACATCTCTTCTAAACTGTCTGAAGGGCAATAGCGCAGCTTTACAGAATCTCATAATGGAGACTACTATGTATCTCTTTATCACAGCTACAACATGGGGCTTTTGTGTACTCTCTGCAAAATGGTTGCCTTGAATTCCTACGTAGCTTCATCTCGTACGCCTTCAAGTTAAGCCGGTGTGGATGGGGAGAAAGAGAAAGCCAAGGTGAAGTGAGGAACAGCAGCCAAAAGATTGTATTTCAGTCTGTCCAGAATTTAGAATGGACAGGCCGTTACTTGAACGAGGAACTTATACAAGATTTGGCTGGAAGAAAGAAATGAGCCAACAAGCTTACAATCTTAGTTGTTAGCAAATTCATCGGTCAGGCCTCCGGCGACAGTACCAACTGACGAAGTTGATCATCCTTAGAGTTACTGATCTCTGGAGCACTGAATTTTTCCCCACCCTCCCCTCCCTTTATTTTGTGGTTAGTTTAAGGTTTTCAGAAGCGGTTCTGAAAATGGTCTGTCGTTAATACCTGTTGCAGCGGCAATCGGAGACTCTATGAATCGGAGATTCTAGGTCCTCGGTTATAAAGTTCTGCCCCCCAGTAATTCATTGTTCCTACTCAACGGGCGAAAGCATTGAGTCAACGGGCGAAAGCAAAGTACAGATCTATATACAGACATGCGTTGCTTCGTCTCGGGGAACGAGTCTGGCTGGGGCTCAGATCCGCTTTTCGGGTATCTCTTCCAGGATTCGGCAAATCCCTTCTACGAATATTTGATTACTTCAAGATTAGGAAATCGAGCTGGGCGATTCCCCCATTATAGTTGTCAGAGTTATCGCTGGTTGCTGCGATGCTCTGCGGTTCATGCTCCGAGAGACATCTCTCGGTTCACGTTCTTTAGTTTCACTTAAGGTTATTGGATGTTACTTTATTCTATCCTGTCCCACTTCAACTTGACTTGATCGCACAACGATGACACACCCAATACAGAAGCCTCGTGACCAAAATGTCACCCATCAAAACAAGAACCATGAGATTTTCGACCCTATCATTTTTTCCGCAGTAGTACTCCATAATAAATCAAAAACAAATAAAACCCTGTTGCATAGTAACTAACATAAAGGTGTACTTTAATATTTTCCAACTTATCTTGTGAGAGGGTGACACTTTGACGAATATCCAGCCTCTCAAAGTTCAACGGCCGAAAACTGTCTGCAAAATGGTCACTGTCTGCAAAATGGTTTTTGACTTGTACAAGATCTTGTTTGGACAACCCCACACCCCACTCGCGGTAAAAGGGCTTACCCCCTCAATAATTAATAGGAGAAGTTAGCTGACATATTCGACTGTACCCCCCTCAATCTCAGCCTAGCCTAAATTCGTTATCCCCGAGGGTATTTGACTTAAGTCGAGCTATCCTTACTCCTATTCTAACAAGGTCAAGATTTGGCTCCTCCTTCCTTCCTTTTCAGTGTTGATCGCCAGATAAGTACGTAGGTATGTGTTGTGGAGACTTGGCGAGTCCTGCTTGGTTGCAGTAAGCCACCCACAACAAGCAGCCTTAGGCCTTGTGTACACATTGGGGTACCTAGCAGAAACAGATTCAAGCTTAGAAGATGACTATCCTAATACGTTACATCATGAGATGCATCTCTATTCTCGTCAACCCATATTAAACCCACACTCTCGAATATGTTTCGCATTTTCGTGAGTCGTTCCCGATCGCGCATTGCATTGATAGTTCAAAGACAAGTTGACAATATAGTGAAAATAAGCCGTCGGTAAGTAGAGTGCATCTCCGGCATGCAAAACAACTTCATTCACAAGCGCTTGCTTGAACTCTGGATTCTCATCCCATTCCAGTGGATTGTTCCAGTCGACTTTGGAATGCCTTAGAGAGGGATGCCCAATTGGGTGTAAGGCCATGTTCTTGCATTGATTTGGATGACCAAGAATGTATCGTCGTTCGCCTCCGAGTATCATGATGAAATTTCTGGACATGTCAAAGTGATTCGCTGAAATAACTCCACGCATGCCAAATCGGCAATTGATGCCCCTTTCCTCGGATGGATCGACAATGTAGAACTGTGACTCGGATCTCTTTCTGGGATCAAGGAAGGGCAATTCGTCGTATACAAACTTTTCAGGAGAGGGATCATTACTTGCATGTCTCAAACTAGTTGTGAGGCGGAAATAATACCAATTCTTGAGTTTTTCTTCTTCGGTGCTATTGTCTCGATCGTGATCGTCATTTTCAAGTGAATCGTCTTGTTTCTTATTATCGGTGACAAGCTGCATTCTCCTTTTCTTCATTGCACTGACCTTGGCGGATAGGTCTTCATCTTGCAAAGCCATTGCATCCTTTGCCAATGCTCTTTCCAGCCATTCACCATACGACATGTTAATCTCATCATTTGGGGGCTTGACATATCCTCTTGGCATCCCCTTTCCACGTAGTCTGTACCACATGAACTCATTAATTGGTGACCTCTCCGTCCGGAAGAGTGTTTCGTCACCAAGCGCATTGTGTAGGTATTCAGTATCATCTTCCCATCGCCTAGCAGTAGAGATGACATTTGGATCGTTGCGTATTATGAATGGCAGCTCAGCTTTGCGATAGTTCAATGCAGCATCATATTGTGTTGTGTAATCAAAAACACACAGTCCTTGATATATTTCTCTGTATGCTGGAGCGATTGTTGTGACATCATGAGGCATCCAATTGCTCAGTACTTCCACTGTTGTCCATGCCATGGGATAATGATCAGGAGGGGTGGAAGGGCAATTGTAAATATCATAACCGAGTTGATTTTGATCAAATTTGGGACGGTAGAGTGAGTGATATCTGGCCTCTCGTTGTTTGGCTCGTTCTTCAGCTGCGGGATCTATGGCATCGTCGGGAACGTTGGCATTTACTTTGTTGCGCAAGTAGAACTTGAGCAGATCACTCTTTTTGTTGATATTTGCAGAGGCGCCATTGATGGCATTCGTTCCAAACAGATGATTAGCAACAATGATGAGCGTGGCTAATATAAAAGAGACCACAAATATGGCTGCCCTCAAAGCAATGGAATTGGACCGTTGTTTCTTCCTCCTCCGAGAATTCCCATTGGGCTGTTTCCCATTAGAGGAGGCTGTCTGCTTTAGGGAGGAGGATTTCGAAACGGCGGTGCGTCTTTGAAGCATTGTCGTCTTTCCCTACGCAGAACTAATTTCATATGTAGCTAGCATGGAAATGGCAAATGAAAATCCCAACCGTGGTCGAAAGATCCGTCATTTTATTAAATAGGAGCTCCCAGTATGTTATGTCAGTCCAAAAGCCCTTGAAAAAAATCTGATGGCCATGCATTGTTGCTATTATTGTTTGTTGTTTGCTTGAGTTTGCTTAATAGATAGTTGCTTTAGATAAGTTTAGATAGTGGCGAGGGCAGGGCGTTCAGAAAGAAAGACTCACCATGGTGTCAATAGGTTGCAGATCACCAATCTCGATCAACTCGTTGTCTCGAGTATTAGTGGTCTGCATTTTCTTGGTATCTCTCCAAAGCTTTGTTCTGCTATCCAGACTAACATCAGAGCGCAGCCCGAATAATAGCGAGACTGTCAATAACGATGATGCCAACAACAACAACAACAACAACAACAACAACATGCCTACATCGACATTATTCACACCAGATGAATTCCGTGCAGGTAGGATTGAAAATTACATCAATCTGCCAACAATGTACAATCCAGACCGCAACAATATTGTACAGGAACTCATGGAACAGCCTGTTCCAGAACCAACAGAGATTCTTCTTCACAAGGCGCCGACACCACCGAGTGGCAATGCTATTCTGGGCCTGGCATCCTATCCGAAGTTCAAAGATGGATGGATGAAATTGGTAGGGAGCCTGAGAACGAATGGTTATGAAGGACATATTATTGTTGGTGTTCATCCGGAAATTCCACAAGATGAAAGAGATTATCTTGATAAGATGGGAGGTGAGTTATGTCTGAGATTGATATTAATACGGCCAACTTCCGTGCTAATCATTATCATTACTTTTTCGTATCTCCAGTCACGTATTATGCCGTCAAGACTGTCAATTGTAGCGAGGCAATATTGAGCGGAGTTTCACAGACTGGAAATCGCGTCCGTGCCAAATGCTCCCGTGGATTAGAGAACTTAAAGTTGGAATGGGGTAGGTATGAAATGGCACGTCGATGGCTCAGAGCGTGCGATACCTGCACTGGTTGGTCGATGGTAATTGATACTCGTGATATCTTTTTTCAGCAAGACCCTTTTGCATCACTAGAAGATGCAGATGATGCTAGACAAGATTTAATGTTTGTAGAAGAAGTAGCGCAATATACCAAAACGCTCCCTGATGAACTTCGTGCTATAAACATTGGTGCAAGTGGAATGTATAAATACCACACAATACCATGTTACGGTCAAAATCAAGTCGCACCTCAAAAGATTATAGATAGACCAATACTATGCTCTGGTACTGTGATTGGGAATAGAAATGGCATACATCGCTTTCTCTCAGTGCTCGTCGACGAATTCCACAAACACAATGGAAGATCTGTAGAGTGCATGTCGCCGCATACAACAGATCAATGGACTATGAATTATCTCTACTACAGAGGTGACTTCGGTTTTCCTCGACAAACTAAAACGCTACCATGGGGAACCGGTCCTGTCTTGACGGTAGGAAAACCTTGTGCTACCAAGTTATTCAGCGAAGTGACAAAGAAACTTGAGCACGTACACTCTTTAAAAGACATGATGGTTTTTGATACAAATGGTCTCATTCTCAATCCGCATGAGAAAAAAAGCAGCCCCACATTCATAGCACCGACGCTACATCAATGGGATCGGTGTCACAAATGGATTAATCCATGGTTTAAGAAGCACAAGAATTTGTTTTCCCAAGAGAATGAGCCAGGTGTGGATTGGGTAAGAGAGAAGCTTAGCTAGATTATTGTATGCAATATGTAAATAGCAAACTACATAATGATAGCAAGTGTGTGTGTGTGACGCTCGATTCGTCTTTTCCTAATCAAATGCAGCCTAATCAAATGCAGTTCTCTTGAAGACGTAGACCGAGCCTGAGTGACCTTTCATTACTCTCATGTCGTCATCCATGTAGACGATGTCACAGAAAGCTGAGCTATGACCTCCAATAGGTCGCTTGAGGTGAAATCCGATCACACCTTCTTCATCCATTGGTTCGGATACTGCACCTAGCAGAATGTGTTGTGCCATTTGTCGCGCTTCATCAGCACCTTCGGGGCCTTCGCTTTTGTCTCTTTTGTCTGACTGGCGAGACCCAAATACCTTTTTCCACGCTCTGACGGATTCTTCATCCTCGTCTGCGGGCTCGATGGTTCCGCCTGTAAACCAAATAGAGAGCCTTCCCGGAACCGATGGGTCAGGAAGTGTGTAGGCATAATTGGTCATGATTCCTCTGAGAGCCTTGTGGCCGTCTTGAGCTTCTATCGTAAAAGAGGCTATTATGCTGCGATAAAGAAATCAGTATGAGAACCTGCGGTGAGAACCTGGAGCGAGACTAACAGTTGAAGCATACCAGCACAATCGAACTTACTTATAAGTCTTCATTCTTCCGCTGCATTTACCTGACTCATCATCGACTTCTTTCTTCAAGCTTGAGGGCACATACTGAGGCATATGTGCCTTGTTCTTCACGGAAGATATCGTGTTGAATTGTTGTTGAATGGAGCAAATCAATGCACCAGGCTGGTACATTCCAAAACTCATCCGTTCAAGTGTGTAGATCTTGTCTCCATCTACGTTAGTGCCAAGGCACGAAGGGTAGTCCGGTGGAGATGTCATTATCCAAGTGCCTTCTATATCCTCTGAGCCATTGTATCTTTTCGCTCTTTCCAAACACTTTAGTGACTCTGAAAAAGACTTGCTTGTAGTGTCTTGAAGACTTGAAAGCAGATCTTTCTTTGCCCGGTCTATTTTGGCTGAAAGGAATGCTTCATCTAGTGTTGCATCCTCGTCGAGTGATACTCGGAGTCTTTTGTGTCTTCCTCGATTTAGATGTCTTGATGTTGCAACACTTGCACGGACAGAAGCACTTGATTCGTCACAGCTCATTCCACTGGTGCAAAACGAGTCGTCGGCCTCACTTTCAGATGTTACGGGGTGTGCAACAGATCTCGAGAAAGGAGTTTTATCGGAAGTACAAAAGTAGGCTGAATAAGATCGAAGAACATCTTCTGCACATGACTTGCTTGAATCAAGTGGACCTTGGGACCAAGTTGGAAGCAACGTCGAGCTGGTGGAAAATGGCACATTGCTGGTCTTCCTATTGGACTGAAAGCTGTTCAATGTGCCGATCGGTAGGCTGGTCGGGTAGTCATCATCGTGGGCAAAGATGGGGGCATCCCAATCGTTATCTCTTCCTTCTTCATCACCCTGGTCATCAATGTGCGCAATTAGAGCAGGATTCTCCTCGGGTACTTCATCTGTCGATCTAACTGTTGTCGCCATGGCTTTTTCTCCATCAGATTTGACGATCATATCTTGCAGGTGAGCTGGGTGGTTAGGGTCGTCACCATGTAGCCACCACTTGCTTTGTTTGTGCAAAACATTTTCCTCCGCTGCGGAAGCGTTAGTTGAAGAAATGCCGCTCAATGAGCACTCTGTGTAGTAGAAGGCCGATGCTAACGCCGTAGCACGATGGCGGAGAGAATCCTTGATGATAGGTGAGTCTTCCATTGTTGATGATTGAATTACTACTTAGCTGCTACAAAAGAATGGGATCGACCTGGCTGGGCTACTCATGCATGCAATCCATCTCAGCTGAGCTCGGCCTCAGGCAATCTACAAGAAGTTGAATCCTTCAATGATGCTTGGAAACGTGGTGCAACTCGCCGAGGCATCACCGTTGTGTGCATTGTTATGGAGTTGTGAGTGGGCTCTATGCAAGCAAAAACGAATACCGGTTCAAGTAGGGGTGGAATTCAACTTGAACTTTAGACCCGGGCAGCTGGCAAGGTCTCCGATCTGTGACGTAACGCGAACTCTATTCGAGGACTTAGCGTTCTCGATGAGTCGAGTTCTCTTTGCATTGACACCTTCCTTGCTCTAAGTATGTTGTAATTCGACCTCATAAAAACAAATCGACACCTACTAACAATCAATCCAAAGAATACAAAAAGAAGAATTAACATGCCAACTGTCTACGAAGCGAGATGCTTGAATTGTGGCAATCTTGGTCACTACAAAATGCAGTGTCCTCGTATTCCTTGCTTAAAATGCCACGAGCTTGGACACACTGCCTCTAGTTGCAAGGTGAAAATACAGCATGTATCGTTTGACCATTCTTATATCATTGATAGGCCAGCTGACAAGAAGAAGAACGAAGAAGATGAAATTCATGATGATAGTCACTTGGAAGATTATTATGCATCCTAAGCTAGTGAAGATAGAGTATCTTCTAGCTTTCGTTCTCTGAACATATCATGCGTATAAATCTAAAGAATAAAGTTCTTGCCTCTAACCTTTTGCGGATAGTCCTCTCTTCTTAGTCCTTTCAGGGAAAATAGGCGATCCGCTCGTTGCTCTGGTGTTCCACCACATTTTATTCCCATCGAAAGCAAAATGCTCTTCAGCCGATCTGAGCCCAATTTCAAAAGCTCTTGGACAGATGAGCAGTTATTCAGATCAAAGGTATCAATTGCAGCGGTTGCATTGGCGGAAGCAGGACGTGACATGGTCATACTATCTTCGTCCCTTGGTCGTTTCTGGGGTGGCGCATCGTCATAACTTTTCGCTTCTGGCTTGCTCGAGACTCCTTCTTCGTGACTTTCATCACTGCTAGTCTTGCTTAGATGAGATACTCCTACACACCCTTCCTTTACGTCGTGCGAAAACTCAGGACCTAAATTGATGTCAACGACCTCACCAAGGTTCAGGCTCAATGCAGGATAGTATCCAAAGTCATTCGATCCTGCTGCAATGCTAAAGGCAACGCCAAGATCATTTCCATTCAAAAGGTAGCCAATCTCAATAGTTTTGCCATCGGTAGATCGTCTGCACCAGCTTGCCAAAATATCACCAGCATTCCATTCCACCAGCTCTTTCTCCTTGCTACCTTGTACACTTCCATATGCAGTATCTGTGCCTCCATTGAACTTGAGTTTTCGCGACCCGTCATAACCGAAGGATACGTTGTCATCGCCAACTCCGTCTCCAGTATCACTATTTGGTAAAAAGATTTCTACATCATCTTTAGAAGTTGTCGGCACACGAATCCAGCCAATTTGTGCCAGCCCGGCTGTTTGTATTGTGTATTCAATATGTATGCCTTGATTTGGAGTTTCTTTCAATTTAGCAGCATCCAATAGTACTCCAACAGTGGCAAAGTCAGATTCCGACTGGATACGAATTTGTTTCACATCATTCCGCCCTTGCAGTTTAGTTGTTTGCTCGGAATGAGGCACGTCAACTACTGACATTTCGCCAGAAAGCGTTATGAGGGATGAAGCAGATGAATTTCCATCCTTGTCCATTATCAAATCCTGCTCTATCTCGGAATTATTGGCATCTGTCGAGACCAAGCCAGCAGCGGTAATTGGCTGGCTAATCTCATGCTTTTCCAATTTTCTCTTCTTCAAATGTGCCAAAATCCCCTCCTTCATGTTATCCGCACTAACTCTCGCACTCTCCACCTCTCCCCGCCTAACATACTCCATCACCGCCCACTCCTGTTCCATCTTCTTTTCCTCCTTTTGTCGATTCGCTCGTTCTTCTTTACTCTGCCAAGATCGTACCTCCCTCTCCAATTGTCTCTCGTGCTTGCGTTTTCCTTTATTGGTAAATGCTGCCCCATCACTCCAACTGGGCACCATTAAATGCCAATTTCGGATGCCACTCTCCGTCTTTAATGCGGCCAACTCATCCACCTCCTCCCCCTTCTCTCGCTTTTGTTGCAATTCACGCCATTTTCTCAATTTAACTTCGTCGTTAACGTGACGTAGACGTCGTCCTGAGAGATCACGACAAGCGCCAAAGTCGAGTGTTGTTTTTGCTCCAGCTTGCTTTGACTGTCCCTTGAGAAGGGTACCAAATCCCCCTTTTCCTCCTCGGATGAGAGTGTGGCGAGGATGGATCTTGGCGGTAAGAGGATGATGCTGGTGCATCAGCGTTGTTGATGCGACATTATTTTCCTCTTCTCCGCTCAACAGAAACGATTGATTGGGGAATAAAATTGATGATGATCCACTGGAGGAGCAGCCATCGATGCAGAGCATGGATGCTGGCCAGCAAAGCTGTTCTGATAGTGATGCCAACACATGTTGCTCCGACACGTAGGGCGTAGACGTTTCATCCACACCCGAATGAGGGAGGCGAATGCATAGCGTTTTATTGCGGCTGTATTTTGAAGCTGGATGTAGAGGGCCCTCGTATGTTACCAGCAGCTCGTGATACTCGCTGTGCGGAAGGCCACAGCAGGGCTCGGTAGTGCAAGAGGCTGCCATGGTGATGACTGATGACAAAATTTTGTGGAAGTGGAAGCGGAACAGGAAGTGTGGGCTTGGGCGTGGAGCGGGGAGAGGCCCACGAACAGAGCCGCCACCGGCAACCGCGACCGAAAGATGATGCCAGATATTACCATATGATGTTGCTTGGCCTTACAATACTTATTCGAAGGAAGACAACAACTGCTGCTCCATCATGAGGCCACCAATACTGCTCTTCGCTCTCCTCCTCCAATCTGCTCATTCACTGCAGTCTTCTCCACCATTGGCATTTGCTCCTTCTCGTGCAAGTAAAAACTGTGGCGGCGGTGTTCTTCGTCATCGGCAGCAGCCAACAAAACAATACCTATCAGATGATGATGAAGAAATCATTCCAATCAATAATGACAGGAGCATATTAGCTGGAGAATCCACATTTCAAAAGTATGGGCGACCCAGTGACATCAATTCAGACAGTTTTGGACCTCTCCTTCCTATTGCCGAAGCAGTGGACGAAGTCACCGGCGGATGGGCATTGACGTATGCAGACCTGCACCCTGCTACTCCTCGTACGACAATAGGTCAGGCATTCCTTGCTACCAACATTTTTTATGCCGCGGGGGGATTGGCATTAGGGGTGCAGGGGGATTGGTTTTATGGAGCGTTGACGGAATTGGCTGGGATTGTGAGCTTCATTTATCACTATTCACAACTTGAATTTGGGAAGAATCGATCTGAAGTGCGATTGGCTTTATTAGTCGATTATTTCACTGCTGGCGCCGCACTTATCTGCGGTGGAGTTTACATGGTACAAATGGGAATTGACACAATACCAATTGATGCATTATTAACAGCTGTTGGGGCTTCAGTGTGCCTTGCACTCTGTTGGGTGTGGGAGTTCGGCTATCCTTACATCTTTTGGCATTCACTGTGGCATATTCTTTCTGCCTTAACTGGATATCTGATTGGACAAGATCATCTTTTATCTACAGGAGGTTGAAGGCAATGATGTGCGGTACTATCATCTGACTGACTAGAGTATAACGCCGTTGTGCTTTGAATGATTATGTAACTCTAACATTATTTACATTTAGTATTTAGAGCTCGTCACTGAGTCCTCTTCGTAAACGATATTGTTATTCTCTTGTACCGATAACCTCGACATTAAATTGTTTGTCTCAGTGGGTATTTCCCAGCTCGTTTCATTTGTTACTTCATTGTAGTAGTAGGTGTCTCCTGACGCTGGATCGTTAATAGCGAACCAATTTTCAGGCAATCCATCATCGCTTTGAGTTGTATCTTGGTTCAAATTATCTGGAACGGGTTTCTCCCAGGTAGTTGTTCCATCCCACTTGCAGTAGTAATATTCACCACTTGAAGGATCTAGAATTGCTTCCCACCCTTCAGGGAGTTCTCCAGAGGCGTCACTTCCTCCATCTTCGTTGTCTTGCCAACTTTCATCATGATCTTCATCGGGTTGAGAACTTTCTTGGCTTGCTTGTTCATGTTCTGGCCGCTCCCACTGGCTCTCTCCCGTTTCGTCGTTGCAGTAATAACGCTCATTTGAATCTGGGTCTATTGCTGAGTACCATCCCTCAGGAAGATCATCGTCGTCATCATCATCATCATCCTCGGCGCTTGTCTGTCCTGAAAGATGGAAATCTGAATTGTTGGATTTATCATTGTAACTTGCACTGTGACTACCTTCTTCTGATTGTGAAATGTAGCTGCTGTTATATGTACCGGCGTCCTGCTGGGATGATGTTTGTAAATCTTCTTCGTTTTGTTGAGATGACACTGACTGAGCATTGGAACTGTCTTCAAATCTGACAGATAGAGTTGAATGCTCATTTTGGGATTTGTCGTCATGTCCAGAAGAGACTGAATGTTCATTGTTACTCGAATCCTCTGTATGTGCCTCTGGTCGGTCCCAAGTGGTGACACCAGTAATTTCGTTGGCGTAGTACATTTCACCCGAGTCAGGGTCTTCGAGTGCTACATACAAGAGGGGAATCAATAGGTGAGAATGAGTACATGATAATCAGCATTATCTCAAGCAAGGGTTCCTTGTTCCTTACCAATCCAGTTTGGTGGCAAAGTGTTCTCGACACTACTACTATAATCATCATCGCTTTCTACAACGCTTTCACTCTGATCACTTCTATCGTTGCTTTGCACACTATCATTCAATATCGATTCATTCATTTCACCATCGAGTCCAGGACGATCCCAAGTTGTCTGCAATATTGAATGTAAATTTAGATGAGACAAACCGATAAGATTAACAACCAACACACACATAAGTACAAAGACCACTCACATCTCCAGTCGCTTCATTTACGTAGTAAATATCCAAAGTGTCTGGACATTCCAGTGCGATCCAACCCGGCGGAAGAGGTGCAGGATTCTCCGCAGTATTCTTGAGTAGCTTTTCGTTCTGTATTTTTTGTTGAATTAGTGTTACATCTCTTTCGAAGTCTCCTATGAGTGATGTCACAGCTTCATTCTTAGTTGAATCACTTGATTCGTCACCCAGATCCATTTCTTTTAGCAAGCGCAACAGATGATGATGCGGCTTTGTTTCTTTGTCTATTCTCAGGGCAAGCTGTTGCTCGCTGTTCACGCTCTTCGCATCATTTTCGCTATATACCTCTAGAGTGGAAACGCTCCCCTCTTTGCCGTGAATTATCATCGCATCATTACCACCATCATCAATACTCGGTGAAAATGAAGACGGCAGGGAGAAATCTTCTTTGGAAGAAGTGACGGAGTCGTTCTGGTGCTGGCGTGAATCATCTGCTCTTTGAGAGGATCCGGGGAGCGATGAAAGAGCCGCTAACGATGCCATCTTCGTCGGCAAAGATCTGCTGCTGATGTTGCTGTCGTCCACGAGAGTTGAAAGATAAAGGTGGCAAAGCTTGAATATTATGTACTGTGCCGGGCCGGTCAAAATGCGTGTCTGTGCACAGTACCATAAGTGGATTTTTGAGTTTGTTGATTTTGGTATTGCGTCACCTCACAACTTCAGCACTACCATCTACACCATAGACATCATCACCTAATAATAACTCCAGCTTCCAATTGCTTCTATTGTTGTGCATATGGTCTATTCACGCGGCCGCCGTCCATTACAAAAAGAAAGAGCAACGAAGGCGACTTGGTTTTGGTTGTTTGGTTAGGAAATAATATAAGATTCGAAGTGTGAAGTGGATCAGCTGAGGATGAGGAAAAGCATTTGCACCCTGCTGCTAGCTGGTATTGGCGGCAGCGAGGGCTTCCAATTTGGCTCTAAGCATGGAGGCAATCATCTCATAAGACGACAGTCAATCCGCACCTCGCATAATCCATTATTCGCCAAGCCTAAGAGTGGCAGCGTGGTAGACTCCTACCAAACAGTGAGCGTCAATTGTAATTGCAGGCATCGCTTATTTCGATACAAAAAGAAGAATGGGACTAAATCAAATCTTATCAAATGTTATGTAGAGAGAATTGTTCATAATGAGGAGCAGAGTGATGATAGTGAGGCTGACACCCTTCAACAACAATTGAGTCGATTTGAAGAATTATCTGCAAATGATCACCATTGGCTGTGTCCCAACTGTGGCAAAAATTTCGCAAGGAGCGCACTTATACATGGGAGACCTGCGTTGAAATTGGTAGGTGGTAAAACAAGAATGACTAAGAAATGAAAGTCAAGATTATGCTGGGACACATGATGTGTTATAAATGTGGTATGATATCTATCACCCTCGGAACAACAGCAACAGTACGGCATAAAACGCTCCAATGATCGTGAAAATCGGCTTTTCTTGGCCCACTGCCAGAAAGATCCTTGCTCCAAGAGCACATCCAATTGTAAATGAGGCAAGAATGCTAAATGATGTGACTGTGCCAGAATTAAAGCATCTATTTGCGCTTCCAACTCGATCAGAGATTGCAGCACCTAATTTTGTAATATGGCCAGTCATCAATTGTGTAATTGTAGCATTCAATGCGTGATTAGCTGTTGCATAAACTAATCCAAATGCAGCAGAAAGGAGAACAAGCTTCTTCTTACGATTTTCTGGAATACGATCAGCAATGGCAAACATTCCGAATGCTAGTGGAGCAACGACTTTGTGATGCTTATTGTCTTTGCAAAGTGATCTGCTTTGAAGAGATCTTGCGCATATCGTTCCAGAAAAGAAACTGCCAAGCAAAGATAATCGGAACTTTGCCTCACTCATGTTTCCTTCTGCCAAAGCTACACCAAAGCCGATAATATTGCCAGTCATCATGGCATTATAGACCTGAAATCTTTTGATACACAGCACATGAGAACATCCAGCTAATGCTGCCATTGATGACGAAAAGAAGAGAGGATGGACGATGCGCCGCTTGTCGGGACTTTCTCCGCCTGTGCACACAAGTGAAGTATTCTTTATTCTTGAGAGCACAAGTGGTGCTGCTGCTGCTTCATTTGCTTTCGACCATGTCTCGATTCTTTTTTCTCTTGTGGTAAAGAAGGTAGTTGTCGACGCCACTGACTCAAGTGCTAATAGCAAGCACAAGAACATGTAGGAGGACTTCATCATGGATAAGTAGAGCACTTGCTTGAATATATTCTGTGGTGTGCAATGTACTTAGTTGCTAAAAGTGCAAAGTGTAAAGCACTTTTCGACTCGAGTCAAAAGAAGAAGCTGGGCGGGATGGGAGCGCTATGAGAAGCATTGTGAGAAAGACTGCTTACTAACTTAGGTACCTACTCCTACACTGGAACAAAAAGGAGACGAAAAACGAAAATAAATCTTATGTCAATGTTGCTCATCTAATCTACCCTACCATGAAAACGCCTCCTCCACAGCTGCGGCGGAAGCGGCGAGGAATAATCACTGCACGATTTATAATGAAGGAGAGAAGACACCAAAGAAGAATTAGTAGCCCGTCGCTATTGTCATTCACACTTTTACTTGCCGCGGTAATTAAATGTCAGCATTACGTTGCTCACGCTTCAACGGCAAATCCTTCTCTCTCGATAACCCCTGCAAAGACAACAATACACAATAACACGATACCATCACAACCCTCATTTTTTGATAAGTTCGAAGCGCATGGTCCTACGCTGACAGTCACTCTCCGGGACCCATCAACGACGGCCCTCATCGGCAGTAGCGGAAGCGATCGTAATTCAAAATCCAATCTTATGAGCAAACTGCAACAATATCGTGATGCTCAGCGACGCATGCCGGAATCTGACGACGGCACATTTGGTATCTCATCCAAATTGGCGGCCTTGTTTCACATCACACCTTCCACGGCAGTGGTCAATGGACAAAGTAACATGGTGTCACAACAATTTGCAGATGGCTACATGATGGATGATGGCGAGGTATTACTGGGCCCACCTTCGGAAACTGCAGGGGAAGGATCTATAACGACTGGAAGAAGTTTATTTCCTCTCAGTGGACTAGTGGGCGGTTTGACTAAATGGTCAAGGAATTGGTCAGAGTGCCTTAGTAATGTGCATCCGGAGATGCGGTATGAAATAACGACGCGACAATCATCACCGGATGCAGGTGTGCGTGCCACAAAACCATTTTCTTCACTGCCTTGGCTCTCTTCAGCAACGTGTGGGGTAGCATGGCGCCCATTTCCAGTACGCAAGGCTGGAGAAGAGCATGGCATCAATAGTCCTCATTATTTTCGATGCGTTGCTAGTTTGTCACTGCCTCGGATATCCAATTTATGGAAAAGTTTTACATCGGACAAGCAAGTGAGGCTCAAAACAAGAGATTTAGATGTTGGACTCACCTATCGTGATGGTGTTTCTTCTTCCACTGGTGGTCATGATGTGCCAACAGTGGAACTTTTGCTAGGTAGAACGAGGCCATCGTTGCCTCCGCCAAACTTTTATGGTTCTACTGCACGCATCAAATCCATTCTCAAATCTGATAAATATCGAAGAAACAATCACTTTATGATCCGCCTTGCAACTGGTGACGAAAAAGGTGTAAACAGTGGATCAAACATTGAGTATACAAGAGCATCTTTGCGTTTGTCGACGCCTTCCTTTTTACGCAGATTTCGAAACAATCGTGGCAAGGGTGTGACCGTGATGCCGTCTTATGATTTCATAGAAGGAAAGGCGCGATGTGTTCTTTCTGGTGATGTAGGTACAACTGGAAGGACAAGGGCGGTGTTGAGATTAGATGTTGACGATTCAACACTGACACTTGTCAGAGCTCTTGACGGTAACAAAATCATCGCACCGACCATTTCGTTAAAATCAGGTAAGATCGTTTATGACTATCATCTTGACCTTGATGGCGACGAATCTTCCACCAGTCAACGAAAAGTAGGATCATCACTTCGAGCGCATGTGGATCCGTCCAAAGGAGTCATTCTAAAATGGACTGATGGTGTACCAGGAGGAGCTGGAGGAAGCTGTTGGGTTACAGAATGTAGAGTGCCATTGGGTGTCACTGCATCTGGGCCTTTGGCAGCTGATGTGCGCGTAGGAAGACGTTGGGTAATGTAAACTTCAAACAGTACACTATTTATATTTATTGTATTATATTGTGCTAGCAAAAGATCGACGACACATACACGATACACGACGAAAATAATATTGAACTACTGCGCTACTCTCTCAGAGCAGCTAGGAGTTGCTTGTCTGCGTTCGATTCGCCCGTGGCTTCCGTAGCTTGGATGGCAGGGCTCACAGTTTGTCTACCTGTTGGAGGAAAAATACAAGACGGCAAGAAGACGGCATCTTGGGCAGACGTCGTCAGATCAGGAGTGCGTCAGCCACCCATTCTAGAGTAAACGTGGAGGCTGCGGATCTACAGCGGAAAGTGGTGGCAACCATGTTGACCCACTTTACGCTTCAAACAAGAAGTAGTAGTATGATTAAATTAATCTATTAGTGACAGTCGGAGAATAATATTTCTGTGGGTTAATGTCGGGGTCATCTTCGCTATACTGCCTCAGGAATCTTACGTTCAACACTACCTGCTGCCAAGCTATCAGGGAAACGTGCTCGTGGAACATATGCTCCTAAAGCTCCGTTCTTTTTTGCTGCATTTGCATCATGTTTCATCATTACATGAACGCTGTCTTCAACTTGATGTGCGTGAAAGTGTTGTGATCTGGTGATGTTTGACTTACAGCAGCATTTAAATACTGAGAGAATTCCAGAGATGCCATTTCGATTACGTGTGCTCGTCGGCACAACCATATTATTAAAGAAGGTTCAAAACGTGAAAGAGACGATTTGTTGCGTCAGTGCATATGATGAGCTGTTCAGGGGCCTAATGATGCTATTATTGATTGAAGTAGTTGTTTCTATCCTTGATTTCCATAAGAGAACATAGAATGACCGATTGCCCTACGCTGTCATGAATAAGTAAGTAACTGCCGTAAATGAGTGGTCGGAGCGGGCGGAGAAGATGTGATTGAGTGGTGTGGATGGAACGGTGGGCTAGAGCCTCCTGCTGAGTCGCTGATCTGCCCTCCAACTCCACTCCAACCCAACTTCACACATATCATCTGATCTAGCAGACTAACTGTTTTGTACAAATAAACCCCAACTCCACTATTGTACACTTTCGCCACAGACACAGTTAGTACCACAAACCTCACCTTGCTTAGAATTTCGCTGTAGAGGATGCCAGCAAAGTGCCATACAAGTAAATAAAGCGTCGTGAAGCTCCGAACAAAAATAACAAAAAGATGTCTACTTTGACATGTGGCGTCTGCGAGGTGTGCAAGTTCGACACGGCCGAAGAGCTAGAGAACCATGAAAAAACATGCGATGGGCTCTTCAAGGAGATCTTCACATGTGATGTGTGTACAGTAGCACATTTTGATACGTTAGAAGAGGCCATTGAGCATGAGAATCGATGTAGGGACGAGATGTGCAAACCAGGCACCATTGCTGTGTGCACTCGCGCCGCTGACGATGCATTATCTGAACAATCCACTGGACAACACAGAGTAAAGGAGATACTCACATGTGACCATCCTAACCAGTCTAGACAGTTGAGCTCTTCGCCTTGTGATGCAGATAATGCAGCCAACGCTCCGTCTGTGTTAGACCAATCTACGCGGCAACAATTGGACCAATCTCCCAAACAGCAAAGAAACACTGTCTTTGTTACCATCCCCCCTGGGATGGATTGGCCTAACTCTCAAATTAAACAAAATATTGGGCGGAGCAACTGTTACGAAGGTTGAAGCAAATTCCACTACCGGGGGAAAGTAGATGTTGACGACAGAATAATTAGTATTGATAACCAAAAGATTGTCAGCATTGCGGACTATGCTATCAATCACGGCAAGATACGCACACTAGAAGTTGCTAAAGCAAGGGCTCATCAAATTATTCCCAAATCATTAAAACACGCCCTTTTCACATCGTCGTTGAATACAAACAAAAACAGTACATCGAGTGATCCTTTGTTGGGTCCCCATGCGCCTTCGGCTGGCGATTCATCGAATATCTTTACTCCGTCTGACATCGTCAAGAACTCACCAACTGTGCACATTCATAATTATCGAGAAAAGAAACAATTATCTGTCAACTTGCATCCGGTTAGTATCCCATTCGATCCTATTGATGAAAACTTCGACTACTCCTTAGAAAGAGAATTAGCTTGGCTAATTGAAGAGTCAGCAATAATTTTACCTCAGTTGGCACAAACATCAATGTCACAACCTTTTATTTTGGATTTGTAAGTACAAATTTCTATGTGATATATTTGGAAATATCAACCACACTAATACTGTTATTGTGTTATCTGTCATCTTTCAGCGCTTGGAAGCATTGCTCATTTGAATTACGTTCAGCTATTGACAAAGTTTTCCCTCGTGAGACAAGTAATGTAGTGAAGAACATGAAAATAGACATGACAGAACAAGATATTCGCGAGAAGTACTGCTTAAGAGAAGATTATGTAGTTTTGGATGCAGACTTGCTTGAATTAGTAGAAAAGGAAAAGATTCGACATCTGCGTGGAGATGTCCAAAGGGTTGTCTTCAATCTAGGATTTCGACGCTCATCTTCCATCGAACGTGAGCTAAATGTGATTTTAAGTGATAGATTTGTTGACGCAGTCGGAGAGATCGCAACAAACAAGCCGCCACGGCGACAAAGAATACGACGAAAACGACTCGTCAATGATGACTTCATTGTGACGGCTGATGAAGTGAACCGAACCGTTCTCTCGGCCGCAAAGACGATCAATGAAATAGTCTCTATCGCAACACATGTTCCAAGTGAGCTCTCTGTCTTGGAGGATGAAGTTGCATTTCTCATTGAGGAATCACTAATGTTGCTTCCAGATCATATGCTGGCAGGTTCAGCCGACCCACAAAAGATTATCACATCTGTCGTTTCAGCGGGCCTTTCTACGCAGCACGACGACGACATAAACTGGGACTATGTATGTGCAAATGCTAGTGAACAACTCAAACAAGTTATAGAGAAGAAAGGAATTAAACGACGGCCCCTGCGACGCATTATTAGATACCACGAGGTGGAAGTGAGAATTGCATTTGAAAGAAGGCGTGTTGAGATCTGCAAACTGCTCATCCTCGATGGCTATCGAAGGGAGCAAACTTGCGCCAATCTCCCCTCGAACGATCTACTACTACAAGTAGGTCTACTAAATGTGATGAAAGTCAGACTGAAGTATAGACTACGTTCATGTGGACTATCATCACAGCACGCATCAAAAAAAGACCTTCGATCGGCATGCAATATTCGAAACAAAAAGCAGCGCATCCATCCAAAGAAGAAGAAGATTGCACTTGACTTTACGAACGTTGATACAACAAGGTATTCAGTCCTAAATGCCACCGAGAGGGAGCTCGCATTCCTTCGGGAAGAATTTGAGATGGAATTTGAACATAGCTGCTTTGATTGGGACTACATTGAGAAGCGAAGTTCTCGGCAATTGAAACAACTCATGTCAGAGAAGAAAGTGACGCCCTTGGGCGAGAATCCATCTGTTGCTGGAGTGTCAAAATTGAGGAAGCTTGTTCGTTTAGATTCTGTTGCAGTCAAACATGCCTTTACTAATCTCCGTCGTGATATCCGATATGCTTTGCTTGTTGGATTTAAGAGAGATTTGCGTCGCAGTCATCTACCTGACTTACCAGTTGCTCCTTTGAATTGTGTGAGTAGAGGTGATTATGTCATTGACGTGGAATATCCCAGTGACATGGACCATACTGTCAGCTGGCCAACAAATTTACTTAGTGGAGAATGGAAGATAGACAGAGATTGGCATGATGACGTTATCAATCACCCCCCGTTGCTTCCTTCTGCTATTGCAGCAGTATTAGGGTTGATTGACGAAACAAATAGTGTAAAGCTTGGTGACAGTGGTGATGGTAATAGTCACCAACCAGAGACTGAATCCTGTCGAGAAAGTACTGGAGACGGTGCATCCGAGGATGATAACAGTGCCGTAAGTGCCATAGATTGTGCTTTGGGCGAGTAGATGATGTAGATAGTGACGCATTGCCTGAAGGTAGTCAGGGAAATAGAGTGTATCCTGCTACTTAGCATTGTGGTTGGCTAGAACTACGTCAATATCACCGGCGCTAATCATTTCACGATGTGAGCCAGGCCAAATAATCTAACGAGGAACCAACGATTGCATTCGATACGTGCTTGACCTCTACGTCAGATGAATAGAATGGGCCTCATTGGAGCATCTACGATATATTTCGATACCAAACAAAGTATCAGCGGGTGGTCAGCGCTGAAATGTAAGCTATCCTCACAGAAAATGTAGCATCCATCATCGCAAATAGGAGAGAGAGGTTTTGAAAGGACAGCTTCCATCGCAGTCAAACGAAGAAGCTCTTCTGGATGTAAACTTTCATTTGAGCGTCTATGATTGAGTTTGTGTCGTCTAAGGGATATGAAATGTGTTTTACGTAGCTAAGCAAGCTCATCAGCCGTGTAATCTCACATCTGCCCACGTGTGGATGGAAACAATGCCTTCGTGGCACTTCTTTCACTGCACACTACCTCCTACATCGACAAAGTCGAAGCATCCATCATCGCAAATAGGAGAGAGAGGTTTTGAAAGGACAGCTTCCATCGCAGTCAAACGAAGAAGCTCTTCTGGATGTAAACTTTCATTTGAGCGTCTATGATTGAGTTTGTGTCGTCTAAGGGATATGAAATGTGTTTTACGTAGCTAAGCAAGCTCATCAGCCGTGTAATCTCACATCTGCCCACGTGTGGATGGAAACAATGCCTTCGTGGCACTTCTTTCACTGCACACTACCTCCTACATCGACAAAGTCGAAGCATCCATCATCGCAAATAGGAGAGAGAGGTTTTGAAAGGACAGCTTCCATCGCAGTCAAACGATGAAGCTCTTCTGGATGTAAACTTTCATTTGAGCGTCTATGATTGAGTTTGTGTCGTCTAAGGGATATGAAATGTGTTTTACGTAGCTAAGCAAGCTCATCAGCCGTGTAATCTCACATCTGTCTGCCCACGTGTGGATGGAAACAATGCCTTCGTGGCACTTCTTTCACTGCACACTACCTCCTACATAGACAAAGTCGAAGCATCCATCATCGCAAATAGGAGAGAGAGGTTTTGAAAGGACAGCTTCCATCGCAGTCAAACGAAGAAGCTCTTCTGGATGTAAACTTTCATTTGAGCGTCTATGATTGAGTTTGTGTCGTCTAAGGGATATGAAATGTGTTTTACGTAGCTAAGCAAGCTCATCAGCCGTGTAATCTCACATCTCTGCCCACGTGTGGATGGAAACAATGCCTTCGTGGCACTTCTTTCACTGCACACTACCTCCTACATCGACAAAGTCGAAGCATTCATCATCGCAAATAGGAGAGAGAGGTTTTGAAAGGACAGCTTCCATCGCAGTCAAACGAAGAAGCTCTTCTGGATGTAAACTTTCATTTGAGCGTCTATGATTGAGTTTGTGTCGTCTAAGGGATATGAAATGTGTTTTACGTAGCTAAGCAAGCTCATCAGCCGTGTAATCTCACATCTGCCCACGTGTGGATGGAAACAATGCCTTCGTGGCACTTCTTTCACTGCACACTACCTCCTACATCGACAAAGTCGAAGCATCCATCATCGCAAATAGGAGAGAGAGGTTTTGAAAGGACAGCTTCCATCGCAGTCAAACGATGAAGCTCTTCTGGATGTAAACTTTCATTTGAGCGTCTATGATTGAGTTTGTGTCGTCTAAGGGATATGAAATGTGTTTTACGTAGCTAAGCAAGCTCATCAGCCGTGTAATCTCACATCTGCCCACGTGTGGATGGAAACAATGCCTTCGTGGCACTTCTTTCACTGCACACTACCTCCTACATAGACAAAGTCGAAGCATCCATCATCGCAAATAGGAGAGAGAGGTTTTGAAAGGACAGCTTCCATCGCAGTCAAACGAAGAAGCTCTTCTGGATGTAAACTTTCATTTGAGCGTCTATGATTGAGTTTGTGTCGTCTAAGGGATATGAAATGTGTTTTACGTAGCTAAGCAAGCTCATCAGCCGTATAATCTAACATCTGCTCGCCTGCGCTCACGTGTGGATGGAAACAATGCATTCATGGCACTTCTTTCACTGCACACTACCTCCAACATAGACAAAGACGAAGCATCCATCATCGCAAATAGGAGAGAGAGGTTTTGAAAGGACAGCTTCCATCGCAGTCAAACGAAGAAGCTCTTCTGGATGTAAACTTTCATTTGAGCGTCTATGATTGAGTTTGTGTCGTCTAAGGGATATGAAATGTGTTTTACGTAGCTAAGCAAGCTCATCAGCCGTGTAATCTCACATCTGCCGCAGCGTCGTTTGATGGAAACAATGCCTTCGTGGCACTTCTTTCACTGCACACTACCTCCTACATCGACAAAGTCGAAGCATCCATCATCGCAAATAGGAGAGAGAGGTTTTGAAAGGACAGCTTCCATCGCAGTCAAACGATGAAGCTCTTCTGGATGTAAACTTTCATTTGAGCGTCTATGATTGAGTTTGTGTCGTCTAAGGGATATGAAATGTGTTTTACGTAGCTAAGCAAGCTCATCAGCCGTATAATCTCACATCTGCCCACGTGTGGATGGAAACGAGGTCTTCGTGGCACTTCTTTCACTGCACACTACCTCCTACATCGACAAAGTCGAAGCATCCATCATCGCAAATAGGAGAGAGAGGTTTTGAAAGGACAGCTTCCATCGCAGTCAAACGATGAAGCTCTTTTGGATGTAAACTTTCATTTGAGCGTCTATGATTGAGTTTGTGTCGTCTAAGGGATATGAAATGTGTTTTACGTAGCTAAGCAAGCTCATCAGCCGTATAATCTAACATCTGCTCGCCTGCGCTCACGTGTGGATGAAAACAATGCATTCATGACACTTCTTTCACTGCACACTACCTCCAACATAGACAAAGACGAAGCATCCATCATCGCAAATAGGAGAGAGAGGTTTTGAAAGGACAGCTTCCATCGCAGTCAAACGAAGAAGCTCTTCTGGATGTAAACTTTTCATTGGAGTCGGCTATGATTGATTTTGTGTCGTCTAAGGGATATTAAATGTGTTTTTACGTAGCTAAGCAAGCTCATCAGCCGTGTAATCTACATCTGCCCCGTGTGGAAGGAACGAGGTCTTCGTGGCAACTTCTTTCACTGCACACGCACCTCCTACCATAGACAAAGTCGAAGCATCCATCATCGCAGCAAATAGGAGAGAGGGTTTTGATAAGGACAGCTTCCATCGCAGTCAAACGAAGACAGCTCTTGTCTGGATGTAGCGCTTTCGTTTGAGCGTCTATAATTGAGTTTGTGTCGTCTAAGGGATATGAAATGTGTTTTTACGTAGCTAAGCAAGCTCATCAGCCGTATAATCTAACATCTGCTCGCCTGCGCTCACGTGTGGATGGAAACGAGGTCTTCGTGGCACTTCTTTCACTGCACACTACCTCCTACATCGACAAAGGCGAAGCATCCATCATCGCAAAATAGGAGAGAGAGGTTTTGAAAGGACAGCTTCCATCGCTTGGCCGAGGTTCCTTCTGCAGCAAACCAAATAATATTCAGAGTTTCGACTGTTTTCGTCCTCTGTTTGCCTTCTCTCACGAAGAAAAGTGTGCTCGATGCTGAAATGATTGCAAAGAACAAAGTGCACAAGAAACTTAATTTGCAGTTGTCTCATACTTAGCTGATTAGTTTTCTAACTCTGCGTGGTTGAGAATAACCTCAATGGTTACTCCAGTTATGGACCATCTATCTTTGTGGCAATCAAAATCAGAACGGAACCGCTCCTTTGCTGTGGGATGAGTGAGTGCTGGTGTTCTTGCACGAGGCTACTCGAAAGTTGTCTTCTACTCTAAGCTTGGATGAAATGTCTGGATCGTCATTCATGATCTCATTAATCGTTCCAAGCCATGCATCTCCCCAATCATCATAGCTGTCTTCCAAATTAATTTGTTCATCATCGATATTAGTAGCAGAAGCAAGCTCAAAAACTTTTGCTGTTTCGTTCTGTTCCATCGTGATTGGGCTGGTCAAGTTCTACGCTGTCAGTATCAGTCTTAGCTACATCAGACAAACTCACTTCCACCTCGTCAATATCTGCATTGTTTGTCTCTGGAATAGTTTTGTGTTTGATAGTGTTCCGTTTTCATCTCGGTTGTCGTCAGTATCAATCACAGCTGATTGTTTTGAATTGGCAAGTACGCTGCTTACTGCGAGTAGTAGTATACCCCCACCTACAGCGCCTCCTGAAATGTCAGAAGTGCTGTTGTCTTCATTTTCTCTCATCCTTTTCCGTTCTATTTCCCTTTCTTGCGCTTGTATTTGTCGCTCTTTACGCTGCTCTTCTTTTATTCTTCGCTCCTCTTCAAGTTTTTGTCTCCTTTCATATTCATTCTGTCTTGCCTCTCTTTCTTCTAGTTCTTGCCTCTCCTTCCTCTGTGCTTCTGCGACTGCCCGCTCTTCTTCAAACTTCAGGTCTTTAACATTGCGTTCTTCATCAGGGTTCTCTCGCAATTGCATTAACTCTTGTCTACCACGTTGAAGTATCTCCGAGTAATATGGCGATGGCAAATCTGTCGCGATGGCATTGACGCTGTTGTAGTCAACATTTTGTCTTATCTCACCTGATTGAAAGTTCAACTCATGAACTCTATACAAAGGTATTCCTCCAATTAAACAGCTCAAGAGAGCAGGTCCAGTTCCGTCAGGAAACACCAGAATGATTTCGTCACCTGAATAAAGCGTTTCCAAAACAGACATCAAGTTCGTCAACCGAACTAACTTGATCTGCTAAAGTTTCTGACGGAGAGTACCATCTTCGTTCGGGGGAGGTCTACCTCCTCTACCTGAAGGTCCTGCTTCATCGAAGTCCATGGCCCAAACAGCTTCCTCAGTTGCATTCTTTGGAGAGAAATCCCAAGCACCTATAGCTCTGGGGTCCATGTAATTAAATTCAGGCACAAGCCTATCACGTCCGATGTTGAACTCTTCTCCTACAATGTTTGCTGTGTCAATGCTAGATGCAGCTAGGCTGTATCGAACTATGGTAGGAGTTACACCCATATTCTTGAGCAGATTACAAGCCCGCCTGACCTCATCTTCACCCTTTTCTGACAAGGCAGCTTCTCTATTGGTTAGAAATAATGGATTCGTAGACCACACGTCTTCAACTTCTAATAAACTGGACCCAGCTCGCATGAAATGATATGTATTCAGGAGCGTCTGATCTTTGCAAGGAAATCTCACAAGGCCTCTTGCACCTGCCTCGCTTACGAATAAAGACCCTCCGGTAAACGCCGCAGACGTCAATGTTATGAATCCGTTCTTGACGAAAGATCTTCGACTATCCTCAAGTGGCTCTGACAACCCCTCATTGTTGTCTTCATGTGTTCCATCGGACTCAGATGCATGCCGACGCAAAATATGTGAAAATGCGGTCTGACGTCGATGAACATACGGTTTTCGGTGAATCAAAAGGCAGCGTGAAGAATTAACCAATGATAATAGTATAATAGAAACAGATAATAATGGATGCACGGGAAGCCTGTATCAGGCTACGACTGTTCATTTTGCTGAACATGGGGACGAATGAAGAGGGATTGTGGAACAAAAAAAAAGGTCACGAGATGGATAGATACGTGACTAAGTCAAAGTGTCAGCACAGAAACATGCCCCTGCCTATTGCCTGACGGACATGCTTATCCACTACATATGCATACAATTTCATTTGAATACTTAAGTATGCATCATCTCATGTGGCTTCAGTTTGTTTTCTTCAGAAGACTGTAATTCTGCAGATGATAAATGGAAGGAGGTAGCTGAGAAGAAGAGAAAGTTATTCAGATCCAGGGAATACTTCGGGATGAATGAAGTGTCGTGGGATCATGGTGCACATACTACTAAGAATATAGGTGCCGTAAAAGCAGTTTTCCTCGTCAAGCATACATTTCGCAGTCAGCAACTCATGACAACTTGTCGAGATTGTCTCTATCTGTTACACTAAAAATCACCCCCAAATAATATATTATGTAACTCAAAGTGATTCATTTTCAATCTCTGTAATGCCATGTGTTGTGATGTTGCAATATAATTTCAATCTCCCCATAAATATGCACTGTCTCATTGCATTAGAGACCAAGCTTGTGCTTCCATAGAGGTGTGTGGTACATCAAACGCAGCCCCTCCGAAATCTCCCCCTTCCGGTCTGTTTCTCCTCAAGTTCAAATAGTCTCCAAAGCCAATTGAAACGTCATCTCCAGTCAAAGTTTCGTACATTGCACGTGAATCAGGATGTGCGTCCAATCCAGGAAGGCGTCCCCCCACTTTGAGGGCCATCTGGCGTTCTGTGGCAAGGCGCATTGCTAGGCCAGATCCGTACAGGCGACGGATGGCATCGAGATCGAGCGGCGACTCAGTGGCTCCACTGGAGGCAGTCGCTATCAATTTGAGAAAATTTAATTTGTAAGACAATTTGAAGCGTTAGTATAGTTTAAATTGCAGCAAGGGTCAAAAGCAGCAACAACAAACCCACCTCTCTGCATCCTGTCAATTGGATGGCGTTGTAATGCCGCCGCCGCAAGATTGGAAGAATTTAATCCCTTGGACATGGCGTCCGCGGGCTTGCGCATTACTGGAATAGAGCTGCTCATGTTGTCTGTCGTTTATTTCCGTGGCTATGGTAGAGTATTACAAAGTTATTGCAACCAACATCGAGATGATATATGGAATGTCAGCGAATAAAATCGAAGTGATAGAGTCAAGAAAGAGGGCTAGAAAGCGGGCTTCTGTTGACAGTACTGGTAGGTGCACGCATCCAGATAAAACCTCGCGGAGCCCCCCATTCTAGCCCCCCCTCCCCCCAAGCCAAAAAAGATCTCACCTGCTTTATATCACCACAACCGCACCAGCCAGCCAAGCCGAAAGTACTCAAGATGTTTAGATTGGTAGCAAGTCGTAGCAAGAGCATCCGCCCAATTGCGAGCTGTGTAGATTCTTTTGCTGCACGCGCATTCTCTCGCCAGTCATCAGCAGTGGCGGCCAGCTCTCAATATCAGATCCCAACCTCTGCTTTTCCATCACACCAACGTCAATTTTCGTCCCATGATGACTTTTCACCCCAAAAGAAGCACAATCTTGATGGCAATGAAAATGAATCCGAAATGCTCAAGATGATTGATTCTCATGTGAAAGCTAACAACATCATGTTGTACATGAAAGGATCGCCAAGTCAACCAATGGTAAGTCAAGTCGTTCCCATCAACAACATGTAAACCTTTTCCATAATATAATTCCAACTAACACTATCTCTTCTGCACTGCATCATTACATCTCAAAGTGTGGATTCTCTGCAACTGTGGTTCAAATTCTCAAAAGTACTGGTTGCGACTTTGCATCTGTAAATGTTTTGGATTACCCCGATGTTAGGGAAGGAGTGAAAAAGTATGCTCAATGGCCCACTATACCACAATTATATGTTAATGGGGAGTTCGTTGGAGGGTGTGACATTATTAAGGATATGCACGAAAGTGGAGAGCTCAAGGAACTGCTGGAAGAAGTGAAAGAGTAAGAAGCGCAATGAATGGCATATCCAACTGTGCAAAGGAGAGACAAATGAATAGATTGTGGATTGTCCCCCATCGTAAAATAGCATCTCTGTTTATGAGAGGATGAAACTGCACTACTGTCCACATTAATGTACGCAATAAATAATTGGCTGTGACGTAATGGTAGTCCTACTTAAACAAACAAAAATTACAATAATCTTACATTTACACTTCCCACAACGGAGCAGCAGCATATCTCCATGCATGCTTTCTTGCCTCTCTCTTTATCACTTTCTCATCCTCGTCAGACAATTCTTTCAACGCAGCTCTGTATTGAGGGTATCGACAAATGACATATGTATTGAACAACGCAAGTATCAATAGAGCTCCACAAGCAATAGTACCCAGAAAGGATTCAAAAGACCATGCAATAGTTGCAAGAATAACCGAAAATAGAAGCCTCAGAAGTGGATTGTACAGAAAGCCGAAGCTACTTGCAATCCGAACTCTGAGGAAAGATAGATTCAATTCCAAGCAGCATATTAATATCCCAAAACATATTCCATAGCCAAGTTAGATTTTGGAGAGATTGAATATCTTCCATAGATTCCCTACGGATCCAGCTATTAGCAAGCCCGCGCTTAAGATATTTCCCAACCTCATGATCAGCACTAATTTTGGGAGTCCACTATCATCCCTTGCCCTCCGACGACTTGCTGAATTATTTCTCTGTCTTGCTGTTACGCGATCCCAGAGCGAATCGTTGACGTCGTTTCCTTCGCCTTCATTTGCCAAAGTAACCCAAGAAGGCTGCAGATCATCCTCACCACTCAAAAGCGGCTCATCGTCAACAACATGGTCAGAATCCATTATATTATATCAAAGATAGAAAGGGCCCTTTTCCGCTGCTACAACACGCAAACAAACTCGATCACAAGCTCACAGTGTCAAGGCAAAAAAAATCGAGAAAATGAATTCGGCTGCCTCTCTTTTCTCTTCTCTAGACAGTCTGTCCTTGCTTCCGCTCATTCACCATCACCCTCCATAAAATCATTCTGAACCATGGCGGACAAAGCTGTTGAAGGTGTCCACCGCAGCGATGGCAGAAGTTCGTTTAGACGAAAACGGGCAGCCTCTGTCCAAAAATGCCCTCAAGAAGTTGTTGAAGGCTGAGGCAGCGGCTAGAAAGAAAGCTGAAAAGGCGGCTGCAAAGGTGAGTTGATTTATGTCTTCGTTTACTCCATCTTTTTCCACATCTTATCTAATTCCTAGTTTTTGATCAACTCTTGAAGGCTGCCGAAGAAGCAAAGAAGCCCAAGAAGAAGGCTGCCGCAGCTGATGACGAGGATCTTGACCCATCTCAATACAAAGCCAACCGCGAACAGCAGATCAAGCAACTCGAGACTTCCGGAGGAAATCCATACCCGCACAAATTTAATGTCAGCCACCGTCTCCCAGATTTCGCATCGGAGTTCGATCCTATCACCGAACCTGGCACCCATCTAAGCGAAAACTTAGTTACAGTTGCTGGTCGTGTGCAGTCTATCCGCGGGCAAGGCAAACTGATGTTTTACGACATTCGTGGTGATGGTGCTCAACTTCAGCTGATGGCATCTCTCAAAGATTATGCTGCTGGTGCCGAAGCCTTCGACGAAATCAATAACACGATCAAGAGAGGGGATATTATTGGTGCTCGCGGATATGCTGGAAAGTCCAAGACAGGTCAATTGTCACTCTTCCCGGTAGAGTTAATTCTTCTTAGCCCTTGTCTGCACATGCTTCCTAAGACAAATGCTTGTGGTCAAGGCGGAATTACCAACATGGAAACTCGCTATCGCCAGCGTTATCTAGATCTCATCGTGAACTCTGATATTCGCCAAGTGTTCGAACGTCGGTCTCAAATCATCAACTATATCCGCAAATACTTCAACGATAGGCATTTTCTTGAAGTGGAAACTCCAATGATGAACATGATCCCGGGTGGAGCTGTGGCTAAACCATTCGTCACTTTTCACAATGACTTGTCTCTCGAAATGTTTATGCGTATTGCACCAGAACTCTACCTTAAGATGCTTGTTGTTGGAGGCCTGGACCGAGTGTATGAGATTGGTCGTCAGTTCCGCAATGAAGGTATTGATTTGACACACAACCCAGAATTTACCACTTGCGAATCTTACGAAGCATATGCTGACTACAATGACCTCATGGACATGACGGAGGAGATGCTTAGTGGTATGGTGAAAGAAATCACAGGAGGCTACAAGATCAAGTATCAACCCAAACCTAATGCAGAGGAAGTTGAAATTGACTTTACTCCGCCATTCAAAAGGATTTCAATGATTGAAGGAATTGAAGATAAGATTGGTGAAAAGTTGCCAGAGTTGGATGATCCTGAGATTGATGCAAAGCTAGAAAAGATTTTGGAGAAGTATGAGTTGGAGTGCGCACCTCCTCACACAACTGCACGTCTTTTGGACACACTGGTCGGGGAGTTCTTGGAAGACAACATTACCCACCCTACTTTCATTACTGAGCATCCACAGATCATGAGTCCTTTGGCCAAGTACCATAGGGAGAAGAAGGGTCTTACTGAACGATTTGAGCTATTTGTTTGTGGCAGAGAGGTGAGTTGTTCGTGGTCTGGAGACGTGGCTTGGCAATGAAGAGACTTTAGATGCTGGCACCAGTCCAAGAACTTTCGTTCCATGACGATGCTCATCTTGACAATACGCAATATTTCCCTGAGCCTGCACATTTTACTCCACTGTTATGAGCTTGAGAATTTTGCAAACATTTTCTAACGTTTTGATGCATTCTTGTACTTTCAGCTTGCTAATGCCTACACCGAATTGAACAACCCAGTTGTTCAATACCAACGCTTTCTTGAGCAAGCTAGCCAAGGAAAGGAAGGTGACGATGAAGCAATGGTCATGGATGATTCTTTCATCACTGCATTAGAACACGGCCTTCCTCCTACCGGTGGTTGGGGTCTAGGTGTTGATCGTCTCACCATGTTTTTGACGAACAAGAACAATATCAAGGAAGTGTTATTGTTCCCTGCAATGAAGCCGACAGACGAGCAGCTAGCATTAGTAAATGCTCACAAGGCAGCAAATGGTTTGTAGATCGATGGAACCTGAGCACTGTAGGCCGCACTCATTAGGTATCATTAGGTACTAGAAAATAGACTGCCCCCCTAAATAGTTTACTTATCATCATTTTATTTTTTGTACACAATCAGTTGTTTGTCAATATTGGAGACTCACTGCACTCAACTGCTACATGACAATTCCCGTAATGAGCACTCTTTTCTCGTTGTCAAATGGTATTAACTGCTCAGCCTGCCTATGGTACTGCTTCCTCCCCTGCTGCCTACTCTAGAGATAAATATGGCCTGTGGAAGCATGAGCTTAGTTTTTACTCTGGCCTGAAGAGTTGTCAAGGAGTTCGTGCGCGAGCCTAAATACTCGAAGACCCCTCTTTTCCTGCTCCTGTAGCCTGCCCGCGCGCGCGCCGCGCCTCGCACTCTACTCTACGACCCTCCACCCCACCCTCCACCGTGGAAGGGGGACGGAACAATACACTTCAAGCACGAGATCGATCACATAACTTACATTCGACCCATCCATCGAATCTTTTTTGACCATGGCGAAGATCTCCCTTTACGCCGTTGCTACGGCTATTGCGTTGGCAACCAATGTTGACGCCTTCGTCGGACCAAGCCCTGCTGTGAAAAGCAGCTCACTTCATATGTCCGCATACCCTACATCGGCTGAAGATATTCTTTGGACGCCTTCTTGGAAGACAGGAGAACGTGATGAAGTAAATGGAGCACTCGGAAAATACTGCGAGGACCTCTACTCAGTAACCCGTCGCAAGACCCGCACTGTGACGTGTGGACCCATTAAGTTTGGTTCTGATCATCCCATCGTGCGTCAGACTATGGCAACTACTGATACTGCTAATGTTGACGCTTCCATTGAGCAAATCATTAGATGTGCTGATAAGGGATTTGATTTGGTGAGGATCACTGTGCAAGGAAAACGCGAGGCTAACGCCGCCGCCAAAATCCGTGAGGGTCTATTCAAAAAGGGTTACGACATCCCTCTTTGCGCTGATATGCATTTCCAACCTGTGGTAGCTCAGTTGGTGGCAGATGCTGTGGAGAAAATTCGTATCAACCCTGGAAACTTTGCAGATGGAAGGAAGGATTTTGAGGAAAAGGTGTACGAGTCAGAAGCAGACTATGTCAAGGAACGTGAATATCTCGCCGAGGCTTTTATTCCATTGGTGCAAAAATGCAAAGAACTCAATCGGTGCATGCGTATTGGAACCAACCACGGCTCTTTATCGTCTCGTGTCCTCTCATATTATGGAGACACCCCCCGCGGTATGGTGGAGTCTGCAATTGAGTTTGCTGATATTTGCCGTAGTCAGGATTACCACAACTTAGTCTTTTCCATGAAGGCAAGCAACCCTCTTGTTATGGTGCAGAGTTATCGTTTGCTTGCATCTGAAATGTACCGTCTTGACTGGGATTATCCTCTTCACTTGGGTGTGACCGAGGCTGGTGAGGGAGAGGATGGACGCATGAAGTCCGCTGTTGGTATTGGAACTCTTCTTGCTGATGGTCTTGGAGATACTGTTCGTGTGTCTTTGACTGAGGACCCCGAGTTCGAATATGAACCATGCAACCGTCTTAGCGAAATGTCAGAGGCTCGCCTCGCCGCCACTAACCCAGATTCTGCTGCTCGTCAGGCTGCTGTGAAGAAATATGTTGATACCCGTGATATTACTGCTTATTCTCGCAGAACTGGAGTTCTTCCCGAGAAGACGGAAGAGGACAAGGTCGATGTCAGTTTGTTCTTGAACCCCAACGGTTCTGTTCTCAGCTCAGTTGTACCAAAGATGCTTTCACAGGACAGCGCCCCTTACCTTTACAAGGAGCTTGGATTCAAAACTGCTGTTGGCATGCCATTCAAAGACATTGCAACATCTGACTCAATTTTCATGAGGACTCTTCCTGCTGTCGACGATGCCAATGCTAGGACTGCTCTTCGCAGAATGATGGAGGTCGGAACTGGTGTTATTGTACCGGCAGAAGAGCTTACAAAGAATCCCCTTGAAAACGCTGTTGCACTCATGAGCCTTACTGAAGCTGCCGAAGCAAATGGACAGGTGAGTCATTACAAGCAGGTGTTGAATGTGTATATTGTGATTCAATTACTAATTTGTACCTCTTTTATTTTCAGCTTCCCGATGGTGCCATTCGCCTCGCGATTGAGATCGATGGTACTGAAGACGATGATCTTATTGCAAAAGTAAAGGATCTTAACCCCGTTATGGTGTTGATCGGTATTGACCCTTCACTCTCACAATTGCACGCTTCTCGCCGCGTATTTGAAATCTTCAAGGCTAATGATATCGACACACCAGCGATTCACCACTACAAAACAGATGCCGGAGACTCAAACAATCTTGCTTTGGAACTTGGAACTAAGGTCGGATCTCTACTTACAGATGGAAATGGAGATGGAATTTTGATTGAGCAAGTGGGAGAGACCAATTTCAGTGTTGATTTCCTCCGCAACACCGCCTTCTCGTTGCTTCAGGGATGCCGTATGCGTAACACCAAGACAGAATTTGTGTCTTGTCCATCATGTGGAAGAACACTCTTTGACTTGCAAGAGACCACCGCAAAGATCCAGGACGCGACTGGACACTTGCCTGGTGTCACTGTAGCTGTTATGGGATGCATCGTCAATGGCCCCGGAGAAATGGCTGACGCTGACTTTGGTTACGTGGGAACACTTCCCGGAAAGGTTGACTTATACTATGGTAAGGAAGTCGTAAGGAAGAGTATTCCTAATGACGATGCCGTGGATGCCTTGGTTGAGTTGATCAAAAGCTATGATATGTGGAAGGACAAGGAGGAGGTTGAGGAGGAAGTGGAGGAGGCCGTTGCTGCCTAAATTTGCGCATGAGATGTAACCGAATAAGAAATTGAAATAAGTAGTAGTTGATAATTCATTATCGTTGCCAGTACTTATCAATGATACATTTTTATACAGTCTTCGCGAAGCCGATAACGCAGGGAATTTCTCACTATGCATCGTTCCGCAAAGTCTTGATCGCCTCCAAATAATAAGTTGCACCACCTGAACTACTTGTATTCATCCACGGAGGAGCGCGTTCTCTTATCTGCTCTAGGGCCTTCAAGTTTGCGTACGGGATCTGACTCTTTGGCTCTGTATAGACACCAAAGAGACCTGTCACTGGGCAATATTTTCGTGCCGGCGGATACGGAGTGATTGCCCCAGAATTGGAATTGTCATATTGATGAACAGCTGCCGCAACATATTGCTTTGCAGTGGAGTCTGATCGATTTGCTTCCTCAATTAGGATTGACGCCAGCGACCTGGCACGCAAATAATTGGCTGAGGAGGAAGCTTTCTTACTCTTTGCAGCACTCTTGCGTTGCCTCTTCTTCTTTGTCCCTTTTTTGCCCTTGTCACCCTCATCGTCGAGGTCTGCAAACTCATCATAATCATCATCATCGTCCACCCCAGCCGCTGCATTATCAGTGACACCTTCAAGCATGTCCATGTGGATTGCCACTCGAAATTCACGCTCTTCCAAAGTCGACCCACCGGCCTCTCCCCCATAAACTGATGACTTCCGCGCCTTGTCTCTCCGTGATGCCTTTCGGCGTCGATCTGATGCCCGACCAGCACTGCCAGAAGACGGGACTTTTGCCCCGGCTTCCCGCATGGCCTCATTCCATGCTTTCCTCTGTGCTGCTGTGCTCATCTTTGTTTTCTATTCTCTACTATCGCTAGCCTGCCTCCCGACGGCAACGGAAACTGGGAGGAGAGGCAACGCAAAAAATAATGTATCATGGCTAGCTGGGGCGGGCAAAGTGGCGCGCTTTATCTTTATGACCAGCAACGCAAAACCGCAAAATCTGAAATCTATCCTATCTATCTCTATCTATCCCTATCCTATCGAGTCACAAAAACCAGCACAGAGCACATCATTCATAGCAGAGCCACAGCACAAGGAGCACCAAAACCTGGGTAACCACCAAGCTGGTGCGGTACTTCCTACTTGGCAACATAATAGGAAGAAGCGAGTATTGGTGTAGATAGAGGGTGCATGCATATCTCCTCAGTGTTAGTTGTTCAGCATGCCTCCCACAATCATTATTCCGAGCGCTGCGAAGCACCTCCGCGCATCAGTCACTAGAAATGAGGCGAAGAGTCTCTATAGAGAGATATTGCGCACCGCCAAGGCATTTCATTGGTGTGATGAAAAAGGCATTCCATGGAACGTTAAATTAAGAGCTGAAGCACGTAAAGAGTTTCAGGCCAGTAGAGAAGAAAAAGATCCCCTGATAATCGCGAGAATGTTAGTCACCGGTAGAGAGTGCGTTCAACAGATACAACGAAAATTCAATGACGCAGATCGACGTTGTTGGGAGAGAATTCAAACTGACTCAACTTACAGAGACGGAGGAGGAAAGGATGGACCAAGATGATGGGTATTGTGCAGGCATGCTTCTCTACCTGTCCACAGAAGTATGTGTCAAGGTGGTAAACGTTCTTTTTTGTTACAATATTATGTACAAAGATGTAAGCTATGTCCAACACTTCTGTGAGAAAGATCAAAAAGATCAAATTATTATTCTGGGTCTAGAATATAGCTGGGTTGCTCTGATCACAGCGAGATGATGGTTTTCCGATCAAGCTTCTGGACAAAATAGAGCACATCATGCCATTTTAAAGATACCGCACAACATAGCACGTCAAAGATGCCAAGATAAGCCGTCAGATAATCGGAAATCAAAAACGCAGTCGTCTGGATGATTCTTTTCTCTATTGAATATAATAATGTGAAACGATGTAGCTTTACTTTACCTTACCATAATTGCATCTTACTTCCCACTTTGGCTTTGTCAAAACAGCTACTGAAAGCGCCAGTATTGTAACAGTAACCTTGTGTGTATCCTTGTGCATACTTAGGCTGTGAGTTTGTTTCTGTCAAGTCTCAACTGGCAAGTGTATTTAGGGCCGGCTGCATGGCGTTATGTGTTATGTTGGTCAGAACGGGGGGTAACGGCTAGACAGTAGCTTTGTTGATCCTCTGCCTCTGTTGGAAACTCCAAGGAGGCCAACTCCAAATCTTTTGGTACCAAGGATGTGTGAGTATGTTGAAGGTAAAGGATCAGGATTATCTTGGTATGCAGGATCACATGCGATCTGTCACTATCAAACGTGCTGCTAAGAAGCTCTTAAGAAAGAGGATTGCTGGCTCTCTCCAAGCTTGATGTGGTTGCAAGGCAGACATGCCCGCCTTTGATCAATTGCTACTATATATGCATATCAGAAATAGGCATATCATGGCCTCGCGCCTATTCAGGATTCAGGGGCCCAAATAAAAATTGCCCCCCGAAATCTCAGTTGGGACTCTCACAAAGGATCGTGCCAAAATCAAAAAATCAAAACCAGAAACGCTCCGAGTCTCTCGCTCATCCGCAGGGTGGGAAGGCTGGTTGTACTGCTGCATATTATTACTTGAAGTCATAGCAAGTTGCCACGATCGAAGAATTGGAGTTGGCGAATAGATTTGTTGCCTCATACGATCATAAGACGATTGACCTCCCGACCTGGTGGTGTGCAGCAGAGGAGGAGGCCATAAAAGGGCGAACTGGACGACACATATATGATGAACAGGGAAGGAAAACATCGCCGAAGAAGTGTCGCAGCACTAGTCGCAGTTGCTGCGTCTCTTGGGTCGTCTCATTCGGTGGTAATGTCGGCTGCGGCGGGAAAGTATATTGATCGTCAACATCATTCGAGTAGCATAAATTTGAGGCGGCGGCGTGCGTCAGAATTACCGCAGCTTGAATTAATACATCATCGTCAGATAGAAAGCATCAACAGCAAGTGCAAAGGCTCTTCGCTCTACCCAGGTGACATCTTAGAGCAAAACGAATTTATTTGCCACGGTCAACTTCGATTTGGAATCGATTACCGTGGGAGATTCATTCTAGGCTTTGCAGCGAATGATACAGACACAACTCCAGAGATGATAGCATGGCAGGCGAAACCGACCTCTCTCTTCGTTGATGCAGATAGACCTTTTGGATTTGTCAGACTGGCAGATGATGGAAACATCTTGGGATTCGATTTATCTTACAATGAGATTTATGACTCCAACTACGACAATCAAAATCGTGAGCAGGGAAAGGAAGGCGGGAGTATCTTACTGCCTTCTGATGATTGTATTGTAGCAGAGCGCGTGCAACCCGGTACATTCTGCGTCACACTGGCGTCTCAACCTAAGCCCGGGATGCCTAATGGAATGACTACATGGGGATTGAAGGTAGACACTGATACAATGATCTCTTTTGATCCCCCGTCTTCATCACCAACTCTAGCACTGACACAGCAACCTTCGCAACAAGTGACAACATCTGTTGTTTCTGCAGAGTCGGCCTCAGGAAACGTGGAACTCTACTGATTCCTCTTCTGCGCCTACCATGAGACTAACACCATCCCCATCGTACTCACCAAGTATCACACCGTCAATGAGTTCGATACAAATTGGTAGCCAAGCGAAAAAGACAATTATTTATGGATACGTTTGGCTAGACGATGACCGAGATGGGAAGATGGGCAGAGAAGAAACACGTTTCCCGGAATTCGAAGTGAAATTCTACGAATGCGTAGCAAATGGACGGGTATCTCCAGCTGGATCAGTCAGAACTGACGTGGAAGGATTGTATTTCATCCAGCTTCCTTACGGCGAGTACAGGGCTCTTTACGAAGTTGACCAAGATGTGTATGGCTACTCAGTTGGAGTACAATATTCCAACTCGGGCTGGACAGATTGTATGTCATCTTCTAAAACTATCATTGTATCATCTGTGGGCTTATATGCGAAGGATACTGTGTCACCTCTTGCAGATATTCCATCGACAGAAGCGATCACTCTCAATGATGTAGCCAGCTTGCCGCCGGCAGCCGAGGCTGCTACTGACTCTCTTGCAATGTTAGGACTCGCGAAAACAGAAGAAGTCAAATTGTCATCAATCGCAGGTTTCGTTTACATGGACACAAACAGCAACAAATTAATGGACCCCGATGAGCGCAGTATCGCAGTCAAAGGTTACACAGTCGGAGATGCAATTGTGAAAGTTTCATTGATTGATTGCCAACCTGATAATTCTGTACTCCCATCAGTCAAGTTTGTTCAATTTCCAGGTCATTATATGTTCGGCAACCTGACTGAAGGATCCTACAAATTGAAGTTCGAACTCATATCCGTCGACCCAAACACCACTATTACAAGTATGTATACATTTATTGACGGAACAAACAAAGTTTCTGCATCGAGAGAAACTCAATGCGGCAAGCTTGGTCAGGGCCAAGATAACGACCAAGGTGATGTAGGTGTTCAAGCTGTAGAGGTAATACCACTCCTAGGTGAAATGGAGGCCGAGTCAACGTCAGCAGACTTTCCGTTCGACTCGAAAACTATGAAAACTGGAGTACGAGCTGAAAATGGGAGTGATGGTAGCTCCGATGTTTCGGGAATTATTGGTGGAGTTGTTGTGGCATGTGTGCTCGTTGCAGGTGTGGCCTTCTTAATTCTACGAAAGCATCAACCAAGTAAAATTCGTTCTCTTGGACGAGGTCAAAAAAATGGGATTGAAAACAGAGGAAATCTGGGCCCTTCAATGGACGCAGATATGTCGACAACGAGTGATGGTGGTTCTACTCTTGTCGATAGACCTGCTACAGGAATACATGTAGCGGAGCAGGAGCTTGATGATATTGACAGCGAGAGTTCCAGAAGTAGTGATGACGATAGTGATGATGATGACTCGCATCAAGGCAGCATTGACTATGGTCCTGTGGTGTCAAGTATCATTGCACAATATTCTCAACAGCAGCAGCAGCATCACAAGATTGAAGCTCAATCACAAGATAATCAACAACTACAGTATCACAGTGGTTATTACAATGACTCACGCAACCAGCATTACCAACATCAACACTACCAGAGCCAGTACCAACAAGATCAGTATGATTCAGCGTCAACGTTTTCGAACAATTCTGCAGATCCTCCTGCAGCATCTTACACAAGTTTATCACACCAGAATGAGCTTATCGATCGAGAAGGCTACGAAGTTCAATATGAGAAGCACTCACCAGTCCAATCTGATGATTCAGACTCAGAATTTTCAGCAGAAGATAGCGATGGCAACGTGGTCATTAGCAGGGTTCCATTGCAACCTTCACCAGGCTCAAGATCAAGATCCAATCCCCGAGATGATAGAGACACCTCTAGCTGGAGAAAGGAAGCAATCCCTGAACACTCCACAGTTGAATACAACTCTCACCAAATGCGTGAGAGGACGTCTTCGCCTCATGTTGATGATAGCAAATCTGTTATATCATCCGGGTCCGACCAGAGCTCTGATCCGCCAGGGGCATCGTACAAGGATACACCTTTTGACCGGTTTCCAGCTCCTCCTCCTCGGCAGAAGGGAAATCGAGGAAGGTCAGTGCCACCGCCGCCACCAAGAAAATTTCCTTCTCCTCAGCAGCAGCGATATGTTTCTCCGCAGGAACAAAGACCACAGCAGCAACGATATGTTTCTCCTCAAGAGCAGAGGCGCATATCTCCCTCCTCAGGGCGTTTTGGTACTTCTAATCCGTCCCAGGACAAAGTGGATCATCGAAGATAAAAATAATGTTATTCTGTTCTCACTGCCGTCATATTTGATATGTATTTTCTGAAGCATGGTAATCGCACGTCTAGACAAGATGAGGAATTGTTTTTGTATGCCAAGACACTATTAATAGCTAATAATTCATGTTAAAATACTCTGTCTCATAGTTTTTGTGGTGTGACACCTCACATGTTTTCATCCTAATCAGCGGGTAAACTTCGACTAAAAATGGAACTAGATAGATGCATTAGCCAGGAAAAAATACAAGGAACAAGTTAAAATGTCTTCCATCTGTTGGCTCTTGCCTCTGCTTTCTCCGCTTCAATCCGTGCCTTATTCTCAGCTTCGGCGTTTGACGCCAAAGAATCTAATAAAGACCCTCCTTCTTTTTCTGCCTTTCTCAGTTGATCCATTCCAACCTTTTCCGCGGAAGTATCCACGTATTCTCTTTTAGCCTTGGCCTCAGCTCTTTTATTCTTGTTGATAGTGGCAACCTCATCATTAAGATCAATTAACGAAGTTCCTTTCGATGAATCATATGATGGAAGAGAGAATTCATCAATTGCTGCCGATGCAACCTGCACTGATAGACCCAATCCAAGAAGGGCTGAAAAAGCAGCTCCAGCGACAACGTTTTCGTTCTTGGCATTCAGGGCTGTAGATTTAACTAACTGATTCGACGATGACGGGGCGACAAAAGCTAACGCGTTGCTCGAGCATGACGTAGCCACCACAAGTGCTGAAGCTGCTGTAGAGATCTTCATTGTTGCTGCTGTTACTTGTAGATATTCCTTCACTGACACGGCGTTGTTTTATGAGTTGTGCGTGTGTTTTGGTGATGATATTTTTGCCGCTGAGTTTCTATGACGTGGTCTTTTCCTTCTCCGGTTTCCCTCCTCCTGCTCCTGCTGCCGCTGGCCGCCCAATAAATGAGCGTATTGAGAGCGATGAGAGCCTTGGTTTGCTCTTGCAATGTTTGCGCAGTATGTATCAGTCAGATTGGTGAATTGGACCCACACTGTAATGAGCATTAAGTAGCTGTCAAGTATGTAATGATTTCTAATTTCAATGAATTTGAATCCAATTTGAATTGATTCAGTGTACTATCCTAAATCCTAAACAAAGAGACCTATAAAGCCTCTCAAACCAGAGTATCTATTTGTTCTTTTGTTCTGCATCATATGCTGCAACAGCGTGGCATGCAGAACAAAGCTGACTGACATTTACGATTTGTTTTGTAATACAAGCAGGTATTGAGATCATCAAGAAGTATTCACAACCCATTCTAACTGTTTCATATTGATCCAACGCAGTCACCTTAGCAAGAATGTATATTGCAACATACGTGAACTCTGTGCCGACACAGCAATATCCAAAGAAGTAATAATATGAATAGTACCATCTCACAAGAGCAAATGAATTTTGATTGCCCTCGGCAGATTTGTGATGTTGTTTGAATGATGAAGTGAAGTACATTTGACTCCAGTGAGATGATATGTCCAAAATGATGAGCATTGTAAATAACTGAGCATCAGCCATTGTATGAAAAAATGAATGCGTGCATGTTTAGATCAAGGTTTGAATCTGTATACCAAGTTATACTGAAAAATGTTGCGTCTCTCACCAAAACTAATATCGGCCGCTCCGTGTGCTCATGTGATAAAGCACACAGTAGACCTGTCGTAGAGCAACGATCAGTGACCATATCAAGCAAACCTCCGAATAGACTGCACTGGTCAAATTTCCTAGCAGCGATGCCGTCGAACAAATCACCTACGAATGACGACACGTAAAGTATGATAGCAATGATCCATCTCTGAGGAAAGCAGATCATAAGTATCAAGCTTAGCACCGTGCATATCACTCTCAGGTAGCCAATGAGGTTGGGGACATAAAACAGGACATCGCCTGCTGTTGTAGATTTGTTTGCCATTGTTTGCGTGTAAGTAGGACGTATTGATGGTGCTGCGCTTTGTTAGATAGGCTATGTTGCGTTTTGCGTTGCGTTGCTTGCTTCTTGCATTCTTCATTCTCGTGCAGCTTCTCCCTTCTCTCGTTTGCGTCTGCACGTGCTTCATGCTCATTGCATCCCAAAAATCCTCGACGCTCGACGCTCTTCCAATGCTTGAGATCATATATATCATCGTTGGATACGACATTGGGACCGGCCGCCTCTCATATCCACCAACCATGAAGTCGTTCATCACTAACACACTCTTTGTCACGCTGCTGGCAACAATTCTGTCATTAGCACCGACTTCTGCTGCAGTCATAGATTTGACCGATGCATCATTCGAGCACCAGACCCAATCGTCTACTGGCCAGACGACCGGGAAATGGTTTTGTCAAATTTTATGCTCCATGGTGCGGGCACTGCAAATCTTTAGCCCCTACGTGGGAGGATCTCAGCGATCGGCTTCAAGAATCCGATGTCGGTGATGTCATCATCGCAAATGTTGACTGCACAAAAGAGAAGGAAGTTTGCAACCGCTTCAAAATTAAAGGATTTCCGTCACTCAAATACTTTGCCGACAGGAAGATGTTCACATACAAGGGCGCACGCAACATTGATGCACTTTATGATTTCGTCACCGAAGGCTATAAGTCAACCTTGCAGGATACAATCCCTCCTGTCCCTTCAATGTACGAAAAGACGGTGAAAGAAATGAGAAAAAAGTTAACAAGTTCGCGAAAGACAATGAGCAGCTACAGTATTTGTTGACTGACTTTGAACACATTATCAGTTTCAGGAAGAACGCTGCCGCAGGTCTGCTCGTGATGGGTGTCATTGTTGGATTCTGGCTTGGCATCATCGTTTCTCTCCTTGCTTTTGGTAAGGGCAATGAAAAGAAGGTCAAATCAAAGTCAAAGAAGGACATAATTACCACACTTATCTTACAGCCTTGATGCGTCTGAGCGTGCCTGTCATTCTTCTAACAAATTTAATTACTTTATTACTTTCAAAAGAAACAAGAAAGCTTTGTTCACTCTGAACTCAAATTTGAGACTCGACATAAGATATGTACACATCTGCAATCCTATCCTCCTTTGCTCCATCAGCCAAAGGATGTGCAGCTATCCATTTCAAAAACTGTCTCCTGAAATTCCTCAACTCATTCATATACAGCGGCTTCGACAGATTGATTGGACGGCGATCACCATTGGGTGTTTAGCGCGACAAAAATCTTTCCCACCCACACCTGCCGATACAGATGCAGCCTTCTGAGCCTTGAGGATTTCGCTGTTCATCCTATGAGTGATGTTGTCTACCTGATTGAGTGCATTTGACTCGGGCCGAAAAATTGATGCAAAGTAGAACATGCCCTCTGTCAGAGCGCGTTGACTGAAAAAAGAGTCCAAAATACCATCGATTACTTGTTCCATTGTTTGATTCTCTTTTGTAGCTACTGACGTGCTGCTAGCAGCACTATCATCTAGAGCAGAAGCAGCAGCAGATTGCGTTTGGCCATACTACTTGGAACGGATTGCCGTCCAGCGGGTTCAACGGACGATGGCTGCTTAACGTTTCACAGGAGCTGTGCTGGTTACGGTTTTGCCACCAGTCGGCAACTTCTTCTTGTTGCGTTTAAAACCTGATCCCATCTTCTTCTTGGCAGGCTGTGGTGGTACTTTCTCCTCGGCTGCTGCATCATTTGGCTTGGAGGCGTCGTTTATCTCCATTGTTTTCATTGCATTTGTAGTTTTGATCACAAGATGCCGACACTTCTAATGTTCCATTTCGATCCCAAGGAGACACGCTTGTGACGTCCACCTTAAACAGTGGATTCTCCCACCTATTCTTAACATCGGGAGGCTCAAAACGAAGAACCAGCTGGTTCATTGTTTCATCATCTTCATAGTATCCATCAAGGTCATTCTCACTCTGACTTTTCTTCTCATTATCATCCTGTTGACCAAACTGCTTTTGCATCATCACTTTCCTCTCTTGATTCCTCTTCTTAGCCAGCACATCACTCGAACTTTCAGCACTCGCACTATTGAATTGCTCATCAGAACTGCTCCCCATGACCCACACAACACCGTGCCGTTCTCCAGCAGCTTTTGAAATACAAAACAACTCATAGCGATAGCCCTTGATGTAATTGAGTGAATCTAAAATGACCAAGGTAGTACTTCCCTCCTCATTTGCAGCACTGGAGACCACAGCCCGATCGAACTCACTTTTCAATGCAGCTCGGGTTGTCTTTTCCATGTGAGAATTGGAATAACACTCTGCTTTGGTTTGATCGGGACAGGCTGTTGATTCGGAGATGTGAACGACGTTCGAGATGGTGGAGCGAGAGAGCGCTCGCTTTGCTAGGAGGTGAGCGAACGTGGTTTTCCCCACGCAAGGATGACCGGCGAGAACGATGGATGGCATGGTTATGTTTGTTGTACTTATTTGACTGCATCATTTGATTTGCTTTGAGATTGTTGTGAGCTTGCGCTGCGCGTCATGGAGAAAATCGACGGACAGGAGAGGAACCAATGAAACCTCCGCACGCTTCCACTTTCCATCAAGCTGATGGAGCAAGCAATCAGTATCGCCGCATAAAAAAGCCAACTCACTCCGTTGTTGAGCTTGCTTGCGACGCAATCATGTGTTCAAAATAGAACAGAAATTTTAAGTACGTCTGGTTGGCCCTCCCGGGGCGAAATTATCTATCTAGGTATCCACATCAGGCAGCCGATCAAGTAACTGATGGTGGGCCTTCGATGCATCTCGCTGGCCACGGCTTGCTCTGATTGATGCATTGCTTGTGCGAGGCTTTGTCGTCGCTCCACACAACATTGCACACACACGCGAACGTTTGTCGACAAGCCATCGTTTCAACGGAACAACCTACCGTTGCACTCAAGAGGCAATGCTGAAGAAGATGCGTCCTTAGACTTGGATCAAACAGTAGCAGCATCTGCTGCTGCTGATTCGCTCAATGTCACCGTTGCCGTCGACCCTTCCAACTTTGTTAATCAGAGCAGAGATAACTTTGTCTCTGGTGGCATCTCTTTCTTTTCGTCAAGGAATGTTATTGCAATTGTCAGTGTAGCAGCCTTGTTGGCTCTATCACAAGTACCGCAAACGAGAGTACTTGCAACTGTCATCATCACCACCTACTCCAAATTGCTAGCAGAGTATCCTCTACCAACGAAGTCTTTGACGAGTGGTGTTTTATGTGGTGTCAGCGATGCAATTGCACAATTTCGAGAAGCCAACCGTAAACAGTTCAATTTTCAACGTTGGATACGATTTGCAGGTAAGTCACTACCCCGCGTGGATATTGAATGAATATACGCATCCTTCATCGGTTATCTGCCACTCCGTTTTGGAGCAACTACCAACGCAGATATACCTTCATGCGGATGCTAGAGAAATGTATTTTATATACAAGAGACGAGATATTAGCATGGATTCCTTTCTTCTTTACTGAAGAACTATGCATGATGCGAAGATCGGGACACGAGTGCACTATGCGGTTCTCGCAGTACTTTGTGTCTCCCTTTGCTTTTGTGCCCCACGAATTGACGCCAGTCCTCGACCCTAAACTTTTCAATTATGATTGAACAGCAAGAGCTTGATACCTTTGTTGCATGAAGTGTAACTTACTCACAAATCTTGTTTCAATTGTTCTCTTGCAATCAGGGAAAGGATGTGTCGGTGGAGTTATTTGGGCTTGTTGGTATGACGAGTTGGATGGGTTCTTAGACCAAGACAATACGTTCAACTTTTTCAAGCTGTTCGGAATCGTTACGGATCAATGGATCAAGCCTTACTTGGGAGCTTTCAAGACTATACTTTCTATCTTGATTGAACAGTTCCTGTGGTGTCCGATTGTCTTTGGCTTATTTGAAATACCAGTCTCGACCTTTTTGAACGGCGGAGACCTGTCTTCTGTGAAGAAAGAAGTGGACTCGAAGCTTGGAAGCTTGCTGATATCAAATGCAAAGATTTGGACTTTTGCTAACTTGCTTATCTACGGCGTCATACCGGTGGATTACAGACCCATCATTTCAAATATTGTCGATGTAGGATGGCAGAGTATTGTGTCGTCAGTTTCAGCCGACTGTGGGAAAGTTGACGATGACATATGTATCGTGAATGACTTCAACATCCTTGTTTTGACGAGCACAGGCTCAGACGATGAAGACAAGGATTTGGCATTTTATGCCGAAAAGAGTCGATTCTAGACTGTAAGCTATAACACATCTTTTCTATAATGTTACTTCCTGCTTCTTGTACAACATATCAAATGAGGTGGTTTACTAAGAAACAAACATCTTACTAGAAACAAACTACTTGAGTGGTAGACTACTACCACTCAAATGATCTAAATACCCTCTTTCAATTCGGCAAAGCAAATCTGCTTATTCTCAACGTCGAAGACGTTGTATTGTTGCATCATGAATTTATCACCCACTAGCCAAGCGGTGACTCCCGCTGGAATGGGAATTTTCGACTCTCCTACCCCTACAAGCTTCTCAATATCCTCAGTGATGCCTAGGTCTACTTCCTCGTCCAACGTTTCAACATCAGCCATAGTTTCTTCATCTTCTTCTCCAAACATCATCATGCTAATGCCCAAAAAACAATGAGTTCCAGTCACGTCCTTCATGGTAAGGTCTTTGCCTGGAACGACGTAGGGTTTCCCACCGAAGTTGAATTCCAAATCAGGAACTTTCTTGTCGCAACTAATCGCGAAGAGATTCACTTGAGGCATGAACATCCCACCGAGTTGCAATGCCATCTTCATAACAACTGCTTTGGGACCGTAAATCAGCGACGTTCCAGAGTCGATGATTCCAGCATGTTTGCCAGTTGATACAACCTCGCCGCCAAACTTTACTTGATCACTCATTTCAGCAAGCCAGTATCGAGCTGGTTCCATGATATCAATACAGTTCAACGTTTCCTTCTTCATTAGCTTTTCGTTCATTCCTCCAATAGCAACCTCTCCGGGTTTGTCCTTGCCAACGTAGAAGCTGAAGACGTGGCTCTTGATCACATTCTCGGCGAGAAGATTCTGGACAACCGTGTGTGCACCGGGATTCTGTGACAAACTTGGGAAAGCAAGTCCAAGAATTCCATCAAACTTCGCCTTTTGGTCTGTAAGAAAAGAGAAGATGCGAAATAATAAGATGAGAATGGGAACCTGTTCACTAAGATAACATACATGCAAGAAGTAGGGATCATATACTTACAAAGTGCACCTAATCCAGAGGAATGTTCTACCAACCCAAATGTCTGATCGCTTACAACATCATCTTGTCCAAGAGTAACTTGATCAATTGTGAATACGCCGCTGACAGGCCCGCTGCCGTAATGAATGGCAAATGAAGACTTGGATCCCCACGGGAGTTCCTTGTTGGTAGTTGAAGAGCTAGGAATGAAAACATTCTTGGCAACACAGTTCATTTCTTCGTGACACTTTTCATGGGGAACCCACAAGTCGGCAGATCCAGTGTCAAGCACGACCATAAAAGATTGTGCGGGTGTGCCAATCTTGATCTCCCCCATGTACTGAGCATTCAACTTGTTCTTCAGAACAATATGTTCTTGAGCGTGATTCTGTTGCTTTGCACCACGGACGAGCTTACGCTCGGTGGCAACAGAAGCAAGACTATTAGCCGACGATGACTTGATGGTCGGTGGAGAGTGATAGGAGAGTAGGTTCATCATGAAATCCTCCTCGGGGACCATTTTATGTAGCTTCATCTTGATGAGTCCATCATCGTTGTCAGCGGCGGCCGATGAGATGGCCAAGGCCGCAACGAGGGATAGAGATCGGAACAACATGATAGAGATATGAGAATAGGGTTGATCCTCACCAGCAGCGCTGTGTGGGCTTGTTTGGCTTGGTGTTGTGTTTTTGTTTTGCTTTATGTCATGAAATTTATCAAGTGTTAGCCCTTGTGAAATATTGGAAGGTGACATGGGTAAAGTTATTTTTTAATATACTTGTTATCAATTACTAACCTTACTTGAAGCATTTATCCTAAATCTTTTATTTAAGGGAGATATCGCTGCCACGCGTCCTATTTCCCGGTCCCGGTTCGAAGTTCCCGCCTGATTTTGGGTGTTCGAGTGTTCGGAGGTCCGGTCGGCCGGATGGATGGATGGAGCGAGGTGCGAGGTGCGTCTGCTTCATCTACTTACCACTACACGTTCGTATTTTCTTAATAGCGAGATGGAGATTGCAAAGGTGATGCTGCCGTCGAGATACTAACGAAGATAATATCACAATGAAAATATTACAATCATGAGCACCCGAGTAACTAACGCTGCCTCGAAGAGAGCGAAAGCTACTCTCATAGAACTCCTCTTTCCTCGGCAACAAGCTAAACGGTACTCTCACCTGCAGCTTCGGATGGCTTACCTACAGAAAGTCCACATCATGCACCCCGACAAGCAACGCTTATCTTCATCTACTCGTGACGAATCAGCGCATGAGCAGTTTGTGCAGCTTCAAAATGCTTGGGAAGCTTACAATATATCAGCACGCATGTTCCGCAAAACAAATCATGGTAAAAGCAAGCAAGGAGAAAACTCAGATGACGACAAAGATGACTTTACAATGTTTGGCGTTGGATGCTCATTCTCAGACTCGCCAGAGGAGAGAAGGCTTCGTGATGAAATTATGGAGCAGGCGTGCAGAGGATGGCTTCCATCTGGTGCCTTGTCCCACTCATTTGATGCGACAGAGAAGGCCAAAAAAGAAGTCAAGTCTCCTCAGCAAGCCACAAAATTGAGCGATGACAACTTGTTCATTCAACAACAAACATCAGAGGAATCCATCGGCAGCACCAATGTTCAAAATGTAAATACGAAGAAATCCCTTGTCCAAAATGTAGAGAATTATAGAAATAGAATAAAAAGGAAACCATGACAATAGAAATGTTATACCTTACCATAGAATGGAATGACTATTGGATGTCTCTTAGTCTTTATGTTCTCTACAGTACTATACCATTTTATCACAATGGATTTCCCCCCAATATTCTCCCCAAATCTACAGTGTTGCCCCTATCCCCTGCTCCTCCTCTATTTTGCTTGCCTCTCTCTCTGTTTTCCGCTGCAAATAGGCAACTCGCGATAGCCAAAGCACTGTCCTCACGACCTCATAAGCACTAAACGTACCCCACATTGTTCCTAGTCCAACAGGAATGCCTTTCAAAGCCTTTCGTTTCAGTCGGAGCATGAACGCAGGCACCAAAAAGAAGAAGGTTGCGTATGAATTTCTCAGAAATGCCAAATCCTTGTGCCCTAGCAAGGTGCCCTCACCGATGCTCATCAGTCCATCAAAGCCAAGGAAAATTGCAATACCAGGAATGGCGTTCTTCACCCTCGATAGTACACGTGGGTCAGTAGTGAAGAGGCGACTCAACAAGGGAACTCCACATGTTACAAGGGTGACGATTAACAAACCGGCCATTGCTCCAACCTTGGCAAAATTCAACGATGTCTTTCTCAGCGCCAAAGCGCGTTGCTTAGATTTGGGCCGTGCGAAAATGCTCGGCACAAAACTTTGAGCAACCGTATTCAGTGCGTCTACAAGAGGCGACAAACAGCAAAAGATTGAAATGGCGATTTGATGCGCAGCCATATCCAACGTTCCTAACGCCGAGGATGCAACATGAGACATGGTCAAATATCCTGACACGCGACCAATGGAGGTGGTGGTAACAGGTACCAAAAAGGGTAGAAATTTGTTCGTAGTTTTGTTCTTGCGTAGGGAGGATAGTTTGAGGATTGACGAGGGCTTGTACTTGGAAGCAAGGACGCCACGAGCAGGAGCTTTGACATAATCACTTTCCACATCAATATCCAGCCCAGCAGAAGCACTCACTTCTTTCGCCTTTGCCTTTGTCGTCAACCATTTCAAAAACATTGCCATGGCACCCCACTGACTAAAAACAGTGGCCCATGCTGCACCACTTGCGCCACCCAGCCAAGGGTTTGAGTTTCCAACCAGCAACAAATCTCCAATCAAGTTGATTCCCGCAGCAGCAGCCAAGACGTATAAAGGACTCCGAACATCCTTCATTCCTAAACAAGCACTCTGCGCAGTCCCAATTACCACAGCCGCTGGCATGCCAAGGCATCGAATACGAACATATCGCAATGCCGACGAAAACACTGTTGGATCTAATGTGTCATTTCCAATCAACATCGAGAGGAATTTTGGAGCAAACGACGAGAGTGTGGTGCCAAAGACAACTCCAATAAGAAGGGCAAGGCGAAGTGCCGTGATTAGTGTCTCAGTTGTTCGCTTTTGGACGTCCTTGCCCTCCTCTCTGTCCTTCTCTACGCTGCCTGCAATCAAGTTGGTAGTCGCAGTGTACATGAACGCAACCAAGATTGCCCCATAATCTGTGACACTGACTGCAGGATTGAGTGCAGCCTGCTGAGCCGTCCCAGCGAGCATACCAACGGAGGCAGTGTCAATCATGGAAAGGACAGGTGAACAGAGCCAGACTCCTATTGCTGGGAGAGTGAACTGAATAATCTTCTTGACGGATGGGTGATCCGCCTCCTCAGCCTTGAGTTCCGGCGACTCAATAACACGGACGTCCTCTTCGACGATTGGCAACTCCTTGGGAAGGAATGATGTATTGGCATCCAATGATGAGACGACATTGCCGATTTCATGAGAAGGCTGATGTTGGGGCTGATGATGCCCATCCATCACGGCATCCACCGCAGCCAAAAACAACATTATTATCCACCAAATCCAAAACACTTCCAAGCGATCCACTCAGACCCACTGATGGATCGGTCACATTGATCGGATCGACATATTGCCCCTCCTCCATGTTCATATAGTTCAAGGGGAAGTTGAGGCTAACCGATCTCCGCCGATTTAGATGAGTCGAGGTCATCTTACGATTGTAATTCTGCTGAAGGCCACCTGCACGATCAGCATGGTTGTCTTCGTGCACAGTGCAATTGAAGTTTGGTATCTGAATTTCGATCGGAAATGTATCTTTCAACTCTTTCATCATGCTCATCAATGGTATAACTTCTCGAAGTGACTGCGAAAGTGCAATATATTCCGCTTCTGCAGTACTCAAAGCTATTTCGGTTTGTAGTTTACTTACCCAATGGATTGGACATCCTGCGTACATCAGGACATAGCCAGTTCTCGACATTACTGAATCAGCTGACTCGGCGTCTGCCTTTTGCCAGCTGCCTGCGAAATCTGCGTCCGCGTAGCATTCTAGTCCTTTACTTGTATCTGGTTTGTAGATTATTTCAGGACAGCATGGGCACCCGATAACGGTGATGGTATGAGGGCAAGCGCCTCCACCATAATGGGAGAGTGCACCAAAGCAGCCCCGGCCGCCGCGGACACAACTAATAGGGAGGTTGATGGCATTGTCTGTCGTTCGTTCCCTTGATATAAATTTGATCTTGATATTTGATCTTCACGCCGAGTCTAAATCACGACAATAAAAGTTACTTGACGTCGGTGAGGGAGTAGTAATAAAAGCTTCAGTAAAAGCTTTGAAGTAGCACACGTAGTGTGTTCGTAGGGGTAGGGAAGGATTGAAAAGAACGTCCTCGGTGCACATTTAGCCCAATTGAAAGAGAGTAAAGCCGTTGCAGGAAGAAGATGTGTTATTGATAACCAGATGTACTGCTGAGCGATGTTGTAGACGACCAAGTTGGGCCTCTAAAGAGATGCAATGACTTTGAACACAATGAAAATGAAAATGATTTGTGAGCAAGAGTTTTGCAGTTCCAGCTCGCCGTTGAAGGCCAGCCGTGTCCCGTTTTGGGGACAAAACCACAAATATTTTTGAAATTAGCTTAGTACTAATTATAGAAGATCTTGCAGCATAATATTGCGTAAATTATCACTACTCAAATGAAGATTCAACAGATTCGGTAGATTCAATTGTCGGGACCCAAAGTTCTGAGAAAGTTCCCGAGATGTCACCGCCTGCTGCCGAGCCTTCTGCTTCTCCTTTTGCACCCAACAGCGGTGGACTCCCGTCTACGTTTTTGGCGGGCTTCGTGCGTGGAAGTGAAGCGAATCTTTGTCGGCGGCAACTCTCGAGTCTCAGCGACATGAAGTGCTTGCTGCCTAGCTTTGTAAAGATGACACTTGATTTCCTTGTTCAAAATAAGTAGCATCGTCGGAACAATAAAGTCATACACTCCATATTCAGAGAAGGAAGCATGAAGTTTAGCGTAGCTGTCGTTCTTGCTGCCGCAGCACTTGCTGCTGCCCCAGCGGATGCATTTGCCCGCCCATTTGGAGTTTTCTCCACAAGAAGTGGACTGAAAATGAGCGCAACAACAACTGATGAAGTAGTAGTCATCCCAACAACTCCCATCGAAGGGATGCGCCCAGGAACTTCTGGCTTGCGCAAGAAGGTTGAAGTGTGGCAAGAAAAGCACTATGTGGAGAATTTTATTCAAAGTCTGATCGACACAGCTGTTGACTCCAATGGTGGAAAGATGCTTGATACAATCGTCGTGGCAGGAGATGGACGTTACTATAATGACGAAGCTATACAAACAATTTCAAATATCTGTGCTGCGAATGGAATTGCAAACATTTGGATTCCTCAAGGAGGTATCATGTCTACGCCTGCTGTCAGTGCTGTCATTCGAAGACGCACAGAATCGGGTGGTGGCGAAGATGGTGAAGGAATAGCCCAGGGAGGTATTGTATTGACTGCAAGTCACAATCCTGGTGGTCCTGGTGAAGACTTTGGTATCAAGTACAATGAAGGTTTGGGACAACCTGCTGATGAGAAGTTTACTGACACATTGTACCAAAAAACACTTGAAATTGCATCATACAAAACTGTTGCTGATTCGCCTGACATTGACCTCAATGCACCTGTAGGCACCAAATATCAACTCACACCTACATCAGCTGTAACGATCATTGACCCATTCCAAAATTATCTCGATGCTCTAAAATCATGCTTTGACTTTGATCAACTACGCAAGTTCGGATCGTCTGGGTTTTCAATCCTTTTCGATGGCATGCACGGTGCAGGAGGACAATTCGCCAAGCGTGTATTGGTGGAAGAGCTAGGTTTGCCTGAATCATCTTTAATGCGTTGCAATCCCCTTCCCGACTTTGGAAAATGTCACCCAGATCCCAACTTGACATATGCATCGGAACTTGTGAAGAAAATGGGACTGAAGAGTGATGGAAGTGCTGATGCATCGACCGATGCATCAACGCTTCCGATGCTTGGAGCAGCCAACGACGGTGACGGCGACCGCAATCTTATCGCTGGCGCTGGTTTCTTTGTCACTCCTTCCGATAGTATGGCTCTAATTTGTGATAACTACGAGGCCATTCCGCAATTTGCAGCAACCGGTCTCAATGGAGTAGCTAGGTCTATGCCATCGTCTGCAGCTTTGGATGTTGTTGCCGAAGCACGCAACATTCCATGCTTTGTGACACCAACTGGTTGGAAAGTTCTTTGGAAATTTGATGAGTTCTAAAGAGAGCTTTGATGGGAAAGATTACACCCCTTTCATCTGTGGTGAAGAGTCGTTCGGAACAGGATCTGATCATGTACGTGAGAAGGATGGACTGTGGGCAGTATTAGCTTGGATGAGTATTCTTTCCAAGGCCAACGAGGGGGTTAGTGAAGGCGAAGCTTTAGTGGGGGTCGAGGAAATTGTCACAAAGCACTGGGCCAAGTATGGAAGACATTTTTACTGCCGATATGACTATGAAGGTGTTGATTCTGATGCTGCAAACCAAGTGATGGATATCATCAGAGATAACTTGGTGAATGGTGATGCTTCATCGGTGGAATCTGGAGATGCGGACATCAAATTCGTTGATGCTGTCGAATTCGGCTATACAGACCCTGTCGACGGCTCTGAAACGTCAAAGCAAGGCCTCATTCTCAACTTTGAGTTGGGCCCTTCTGGAGATCCTGCTCGTGTAGTTTTCAGGCTAAGCGGAACCGGCTCTGCTGGAGCCACTATCCGTATGTATTTGGAACAATATGAGAAGGACACTTCAAAGCATGGAATATCTGCTCCAGTGGCACTGAAGGATCTAGCTGACGAAGCATTGAGGTTGGTACAAATGGAAAAGACAACGGGAAGAGAAGCCCCAACTGTCATTACATAAACTAAGATACCGAAAGTATGTATCTGATTATAAGTTAGCTGGGCAAGGATACGACACATCTTTCCAACCATTGGTAGCCAAATAATTTTCAACGCCATCAACATGAGCCATTCCCATAACGGCGACAGTGGTTTCAACACTACTTCCACTCTTAACGTTCATTCCTAGCTCATCCAATCCACGTGCCATGTACACATCTCGTTCGGCAACCATGGCTTGATAGATCTCAGGAGCAGTTTCTTTCAATGCGCCCATGATCTTCTTTACATTTTCCTTTGCTTTCATTGTTTCTACAAAACTGTTGAACGTTGCATCGTCAACGCCCATGGTAACCGAATCCGACGGTTGGTTCATATTCGATTTCATCTGGTCTGGGAGGAGGCCCTCCATACTCTTTTCCACTTCAGAATCTGATGACAACAACTTGCGTATGTCAGTCTTGGTCAATGCCTGTGTGAGACGCTTTAGGGTTACTTCGACATCACGATCTCCCAATACGATTGTTGAACCGATTGCCAGTCCTTCCCTCACTGAGTTAATGAATTCATCTCCAGCCTTGAAGCCTTCGCTTTCTAACTTTGTATACATTCCTTTGACAGCATTACCAACATATTTGGACCCTACGTTTACTAATGGATTGGAGATTTGTATCTTGCGTTGAGGAGCATCATTAGAAGGAGTCGATATGACTGAGCTTTTTGGTGCTGGAGTAGTCTCTGTTTCTACCGCAGCAGCTGTAACAGATGGCGTGGAGTCGGCACCACCTTCGTTGCTGCTGGCTACAGTATTTGTTTTGCTAGTGCTGGTGCTGTTGCCAATACCAGCCCGAGACACTCGTTTTGCATCCAACTCCACAAACACCACGTTGGGCTTGATTTCTCTTACCATTTTCCCTGCCAGCTCGGCCGATGCCGAAGAGATGTGTGCTGTGCCAAGTATATGAATTGTACGATCATTTTTCACCCATGTGGATACTGCTGGATCGCATAGAGTGTTTGAAACGATGGTCTGTGATTGTGTTGTTGTTGTCTCTGTACTGCTGCTGGTTATGGCAAACGCAGGTTGTGATGACGCAGATACTGTTGATGCAATTGTTGCTATTTTGGCTGTAGATTGGATCACTTCACGCCGACTGAGTCCATTGTCAATATCTATCTGAAATGCAGATGCAGACCAGAGGATTAGTGATAGCGGCAGTAGAAAGGATCGCATTATTTGAATACATGATGGGTAAAATTGAAGCAAGCAGCTGCTCTAGCAATGAGAGCATTATGATGAGACTTGAAGAAGTAGGTGAGAGGATTTTTGGCGGGACTCATGACCATGGGGAATAGCGAGGGTTGAGCGATAGCTGATGTATTTTTTCAGAATTCGAATTCGAATGCAATCAAGCATTGTAGCTAGCTAGCCATGTCACCCTACCAATGAGGAGGAGCAAGTTCACCGCGGTGGCTGCTGCCGCGTTAACCGGGCTACTGGTGCTGCCGTTATTATCGTTAGCATATGATGCCGAAAACCCCGTTTTATGTGATGTTGAGCTCAACTTGTTCTGCCCACCATCAACAAGCTGCTGTCCAACATTCAAGTCTAAATTGGAGCCAGATGTAATTGTAGGATATTCGTGCTTGATAAGTTGGTCAACTCGTTTCCCGCAGGGTCCCTGCTGTCCTCATTTTGAAGAGGATGACGATATAGCAATAAGCACATCATGGGGAGGAGGAACTGGCTGCGCGGCTGGATACGAATGCGCCTCCTCTTCGCCTGATTTCATTCCTTCCTTTTTGAGACAGCAATCAGATCAATTCGATGGATTGGGAAGGCGCAATACTCACAGTGTCAAGGAACATTACTGCAGGATCAATTCTACTACACACCCAATCGACAACCAGGGACGACCAATAAAGAACAAATATGAGACTATGCCGCGATATCGTGCTTGCGAGTCTTTTAAAAGGGACGGCATTGATGTACATGGCCTCCCGATTCCAGTGTCGGCAGCTCTTGCATATAAGAATTCATCATTAGTCACGCAAAGTGACTCAAAAGAACAATGTATTGGACAATTAGCTTACTACTCAAACAAGGGTCAATTCACAGAGGATGATCGAACGGATTCGGATATAACAACAGCTGTGATTGGAGTGCATGGAAGTGGCAGAGATGCAGGCACATATCTATGTGCCCTAACAGCCGTTGTGGCAGACATATCAAAGGATCAGACGTTTGCATCAAAGAAGGATCAACGTCGTCCACTTCCTAAAGCTGTTCTCGTAGTTGCTCCGTGGTTCATGTCGCCAGAAGATAATGCACCGCCTACTTCTTCCCTGCCATACATTCAGTGGGATGACCAATATCCGATTCCTCATACATTTCGGTACGGTGCCGAGTCCACCAAACCTGATCTCAAACACAACATGACAATAAGCTCCTTCGGTGCCATGGATGTGCTTCTGGAACGTCTTTGCGACAGAAAACATTTTCCAAATCTGCGGAGAATTGTTGTAGTAGGGACATTCTGCAGGCGGCCAATTTGTTCAGCGTTGGGCACTTTCGTCGAATAGTTGGTGTTTTGGAGGTGGCCAATTCGCTAATCGATGGGCACCAGAGGCAGACTTACCACACGTTCGCGTAGTTGTGGCCAATCCAAGATCATTTGCTTACCTTGACAACAGGAGATACTTTGCCCTTTCTGATCAAACTGCTGCTGACGACGATGACGGAATCAGTCCAGCCGATAATGACGGTACGCTCACTCCATTTGACAAGTATCAATTACGACCGCCATCAGCAGCTGAAGAAGATGGCTGCAAAGAGTTCAATAGATATGAATGGGGACTCGACGAAAACGTAGAAGTTCCTGCGCCATACATCATCAACAATGTTCAGAAACTGATTGATCAAGGTGACAACTCGGAACTCTTTTGTAGATATGCCTCTCGAGATATTGTGTACCTATCAGGTCAGCGAGATATAGAGACTCTTGGTAGTCAAATTTGCGGCCAGGGAAAAGAAGACGGATACCAAGGTCCGTCGAGGAGAGACAGGAGTGAGAGATTCTTTGCGTCGCTTCAATTACGAGGAAGAGAAGTGGAGTTCTGTGGCAGAAGTGGCGGAGAAACTGCACAAGTCCACGATCGTCACGTTGTGAAGAATGTTGGACATGATCATGGACTCATCTTTCAATCTCCAGAAGGTATGCAGGCAATGTTTGGATGCAAGAGTCCCACTTAGGTTGTGGTCGTAGGTTATGTGTGGTTCGTAAGTATATTTAGGCTGTAATATAGAGATCAGAAGTTATCGTATAAAAGAAGATTCTTCTCTCAGCAAAAATACCAAGGCATTCTAATCTTTAATAGCTGAGTTCAAAGGAGTTCAAAGAACAAAAGCTCGGCGGGAGCGAGCGCATGCAGCTTGAAAGGCTTTGCTTAGATTCCAGATTCCAGATTCCAGATTTATGGCGCGCTAGGTTCGAGGTGGGTGATAGAAGGCAACCATGATGCTTTTTCATCTCCTATCTAGGCAGAATTTTTGTTCGAGTATGTCGTTGTACTCCGTGGATATGGACGGATGCAACAACAACAGCGCAAGCCTCATCGCAGGCCGGCCATTCGTTGGTCGTCCAGTGGTTGTGCAGCTGTTGCTGTTGCTCATTATTCTTCGCTACTGGTGGAAGAGCATTGTTCGTCTACGTGTCGGTCACCTTGCTTTTGCTTGATCCAAGAAGATGGAATATAGAACAGTCGTCCTTCCAGTTGCCGTCACTGCGGCTGCAGAGACGCCCGATGACGTGAGAGGCGAGAACGCTTTGGCGGTTGTCCTTCCTGTTGCTGCTGCTGCTGCTGCTGCCAACTTGGCTACTGCATTTGTTGTCTCTGCGGTTGCATCAGCGAGCGAGACCACTACTGACACTACACAAGTGCACAAGGATGTGGGAGGTGACGACTCTGTTGGTGTCCAGCACTTCGAGACAGTTCATCAGAACCAGCACCAGCAAGGTGCGCTTGAATCTATAATGGCCAGCACAAGAGTCAGTTTAGAGAGAGCAACATGCATCGAGTCACTTGATCAGTTGATCACAAAACTATCTACAATGAGTGATAGATCATCTGGGATCTCACCTGGATTTGATTGTATTGACAATGCATTACCATGGAACCAGATTGGAGTCTTTCCTCAGTATGAGACACTTGATTCGGTGAACGCAACGAGGGGTATCATACCACTGCCAAGTCCAGAATCTGCTCTTGAACTGTTTGAGCTAATCAAATTTGCTTGGCAGACAAGACTGGATTATGAAGCATGTAACACGACAGAAAGCTACTGCAGTTGCATTGGCAATTGGAGACCAAATCAAAATATACTGAAACAAATTTGCAACCAAGTTCTTGAACAAGTAATGGCAAGGGAAGCAAGTGCATGTCTTCGCGCTCAACCAGATATTACTCGTATGTGGAATGAGGCATACTCCCATGATACATGTCCTCTCCCTGATACAATGGATTGTCTCTATATTGACTCCTTGATCCGCTTGCTAACAAATGAGACATATCTAGACTCGTATATTCAGGCAGCTTTAGCAGCGACCTCAACAAGTGAGTATGATGCTCGCTTTCTTTGCAATCACTTGTGCCTTTGTTGATACTTACCTGTGATTTCCTGCAGTTGATGTCAGCATCTGCTATCTCTTCTATACCGATCCAAAGGCAAAATACATTCTTCTAGACCTTTTACCGTATGTTGCAGCGAGAGGAGTTAAAGTGAGAGTGTTGTTTGAGCTAGCAATCATTGAAAGTCAATGCCTGCAAATGCCTTTGGATACATCCAGCATCGATCGAGAGGCTTCTCTTCATTTACCAGAAGGCAGTCCTCCATATGCGCGTGGAGCGAAGCAGTTCCGTTCAGCTACTGAACTCGTTCGAGAGTTTTTCAATCTAACCTCTGGCATGAACATCGAAGCTAGATATTGGTTTGCAAGAGACAAAGCTTGTGGTAAGTATAAAAAGAGCATAAGTTATCGTGAAGCTTGCAAATTAGCAGCCAACTTAACCACTCATTGATGTCGACTCTGCAGGCTACCGCATAAAGAATCATGGAAAATGCCACATCTTCGACGGAAATAGTAAGAACGGAAAGGTAATTGCAGGCGGCAGCAACATCGCTCCAAGGCCCGGCTCGTTGGATACGGACTTTGTCATCCAGGGAGAGATTGCTGGGATGTACTCAGCTTATTTTGATAGTATGTGGACGGCAATGACACCAAATGATGGAGGCCTTGCTGGATCTGTTTCCGAGAATGAAGAGAAGAAAGAGTGTGAGGACGAACAGTTGTTCATTGCTTGTAACAAGGGCCAATGGGAGTCAGTAATGGAGCCTGATACCATCACCGGTCACAAGTCAAAGATTCTCTTTCTGCCCTCCACACCTTCTTCTTCCGGAGAAGATGTGATTCTACGTTGTGTATTGGGTGCTATCAACAGCGCGTCGGAGTCGGTTTACATGTGCATGGGCCACTTCAATGTATCGGAGGCTGTTTCCCAGGCGTTCAAGCGGGCCACAGACCGTGGGGTCAAAGTCTACGTCATTTCAAACTCGTTCCACTCTTGTGATCTGAGAACTGGACAGCTAGATCTAATCAGATCTCTGAAAAGGATGCTCACCGTTGCACCAAAGGTCCAACTGTTCGTTGCTGCAGTGAAAGACGGAAAGGTGCCTCCCTTTCTACACTCAAAGTATCTAGTGGTAGACTCGAGATGGGCATGCAGTGGAAGCTGGAACATGTGGATGAGGTCTGCCTTCTACGAAATGGAGGCTGAGGTTTTTGTGCAGTCAGAATCCTTTGCTGCTGATTTGGAGGGAAAGTTCACAAGAGAGTGTGAACAATTTTGCATCCCTGTCAAGACAGTAGATGAATGCAACCAGTTTTTGCCCAAGGGATGTGCGATCTGTGAAGGATTTGGTCCCTTCTTTGACGTGTAAGTGATGCGTACTTTCACTTGCTATAGGCAAGCCAATTTTGTGTTTTGTGAAATGTGTTTAGGAGTAGAAGCGGAAGTGCTACTTCGGTAGAAACAAATAACAGCTGTAGCTAATAGAAATCAGCATTAGAAAGAGTTGTGTGATGCGTCTTGCACAAAGACTTGATAAATATCTAGTTATGAATTACATCTATTGAATGAAGTGCCAAATTGCGATGGCCAATCTGCAATGTCCGACTACTCAACTCTTACTCCAAGCCACCACTATCAGATCTCGAAGCATAATCATAATCCACATAATCCTTCCTTTCACACGCACGATACTCGTCTACCAGACACTGTACCGTCTCTCTAGCTGAGTCAAACTCATCCAAATTATCCTTGAACATTGGCTCCCTTCGATAGTTATCCAAAAACGCATTCCTCCTTCGGATTTTATCGTACTGACCCAACAATCGATCAAATAATTCTGCCATACTTGTATGATTTGCAAGCATGAACCCACTCACTTTATTCGTTGACGCGAGGAATGGTGACTTACGTGCCAATGCCACCTGGATAGAGGCTGGTCCCCACGGTATGAATCGGATCGATTGACGTTCTCTCATCCGTTGCAGTGCCGTGTGAATTTGTGTAGGTTCGACATCATTGCCCTGGATGATGTTGAGAATGGAAATGTAGCATGAAGTTGGGCTGCGTGTATTGGCAGAGACCATGATGTTGTCGGGTTGAGTGAGACGGCGCATGACGTCTAGCACTGTCGTTTTTCGGACGGAGGCCGAGTGTCCTCCTCGACCAGTATTTTTATTGTTGGATGATGCTCTTCCACCTGCTGCTGCTGCTTCTTGTGATGTCGGCGTTGCGTCACCATCACCACCACTGGTAGGTATCGTATTTTGATAATAATCCGCAATCGTCAATGGTGTATACCCCGTCATCAAAAAATGACACCTCGGAGTAGGAATCAAACTAGCCAACAACCCAATCAGATCATTATTCATATACCCCGGATACCTCAACGTAGTCGTCGATGCAGCCATAATCGTCGCCACCAAACTATTCAACTGATCCACCGTCGGATTCTCAATCTTGAGCCTATCCACCGCTATCCGATTCAACGCCGTATTATCCAACACCACCACTGCATCCGCATTCAACGTAAGTCGCTTCAACGTCAAGACGGAATTATACGGCTGTACTACCACATCACTCTGATTCTGCGACCAATTCGGAAACACCGAGTAGGTCTGCACCAACTTTTTCGGAAAGTGATCATTCAGAGCTTCTAGTAGATAACTTCCCATGCCGGATCCTGTCCCCCCCGCAATAGAGTGACACATGACAAACCCCTCCAATGAATCGGAATTGTCACTCTCTCGATCAATCATATCTAATACCTTTTCGTGATGCTGTTCTCCCTGACGAAAACCGGATGCCCAATTATTACCGGCACCGCCACCATCTTGGGCTATAAAGACATTTTCCTCATTGAATAGATTGCGGTAGGGTCCCTGATGTATCAGCTTGTTGACTACTCGAGGTTCTAGATCTACGAGGAGGGCGCGGGGGATGTAGTGCCCTGCGTCGGATTGGTAGAAGAAGACGTCTTTGCGATCGTCAATGAAATTTTGATTATTTTTATTCTGAGGACCACCATGCTGATTGTTATTGTGGATAGTATTGTCGTCAGTATTGGTGGTGGCATGTGTGCCGTGATCATCTCGTGGCAGGCCGTCCGGTTGAATTCCGTGTTCTACGCAGAGCTGCTTCCAGAATTCTCCGCCTATTTGATTGCCGCATTGGCCCACTTGCAGTGTGATTATTTCTCGAGGCATTGCTTATTGGTCGTTGATTGTTTTGATGGTAGCTTTGTCGTCGCCGTCATTTGAGCGCATCAGAGGAGTTGGATGTCATCTGTGACATGACATGAGCGACATTTAAACTGACACTATGTTGACACACCCAAGCAACTCACCTCTCACCACAACCATGAGATGTGCGCCCTACTCGAAGCCATCCAGCCGATAGACAACCAAGCCGCTAACAACCAAGAAAAATAATGATATCAACAGGCGCCTCCCTCGCCATGAGATGCGCGGCTCGTGTCTCAGCGAAGAATATAACCAGCACGGTGACGAGATCTCTCTCATCCATCGCCGCCAATTGCACAACATTAAATAATAACAATACAGCGTCTCGACGAGGACTGGACTCTTCATCATCGCTAGCCTCGCACATGTCGTTGCTCTCTCTATCATCGATAAAATCACCATCATCATCATTATTATCCAATAATATCCGCACCCAATCAACAGCAGCAGCAGCACCCCAAAAATCACAACTCGGCGAGCCCATCACCTTCCTAACCCTCAACAACCTCGCCGACAACCCCGGAGCAGTCAAACGTGCACGCCGCGTAGGCCGAGGCATCGGCTCCTCCAAGGGCAAAACATGCGGTCGCGGTCACAAGGGTCAAAAATCACGTGCCGGAAAGGGCGTCCACCCCACATTTGAGGGAGGGCAAACCAAATTCTACAAACGATTGCCCAAGATGGGACGGATGAAGAATGCCAAGTTCAAATTGGAATTGATTCCGTTGAATGTAGGGAAGGTTCAGGATTATGTGACCATGGGCCGGTTGGTCCCGGAGAGGAGTGATGGGGTGTTGACTATGAGAGACTTTGTCAAGGCGGGGATGTTCCCTGCTAGTTCGATTAAGAGTGGTGTCAAGTTACTTGGGGATGGGAAGACGTTTGTCAAGGATAAATTATTGATTGAGGTGCCCTGGGCTAGTGCCTCGGCGATTGCGGCAATTGAAGCCAAGGGTGGGTATGTGACTACAGTGCATTACAATCGGTTGGCATTACGTGCACATTTGAAACCACACAAGTTCCCCACAAAGCCAAAGGCTGCAAGGGCACCGGAAGGAGAATGTGCCACGGAGCATGATAAGCACTTGTTACCCAAGAGAGCACGTCCACCTCCCAAGTATATGCAGTATTATACTGATTATGAGAAGAGGGGATACTTGAATCCACGTGTGCAGCTGGAGAGAAAACAGAGAGGGTTGAAGGACATTCTTTAAGACGGTAGAAGATTCTTGAATTATAATACTTATGAATCAAGAGGTATAAATATCATTTATGCAGTAAAGAAATCGTTCAGTGTACGTTTCTGTTTCTTTTTTGCTCTCTCATCGGCAGACACAGTTTCTTCCTTACAGAGTTCTCGGACAGTTGATGCATTCAGGCAAGAATCTATGTGAGCATTGAGTGCATGATTTTGGTCTGAAGGAAAGATCCTGTTGCACATTGGACAGCTGATCTTTCCAAGATTGCGAATTGATGCATCCTTTGCCTCTTCTTTAGGATGAGACGTCTTTGCAAGACAGTTTGTTGAGTTGGCTGCTACTACTTCATTGGAGTTGGCTGCTACAACGTCGCGCTTTGGGCTTGCATACGGATTAAGGATAGGAGGAGGTTGAGAAGCCTTTTGACGGAATTTATCCAAAGAGAATTGAGTTTCTTTATGAAGCTGAAAGTTCGAACATCTCACGCCCAACAACCGAACAGTGAAACGGCCCTTGTTCATCATCTTGTCTCGATCTCGCTTTGCTTCTTTCAGTAAGTTCACCGCAACATCTACCAAATCCTGTGGGGATGAAGATAGAGTGCTGTTCTGATCAAAGACGAATGCCGTGTTACGTGTCACTGCTCGCGTCAGCATATCGAACGATGCTAGCTTCACCTTGAGTGTCACTGTCTTGGGCATCAAATTCCGTTCTCTTAAATCTTGGACGAGGCTCAAAGTAATCATCTCCAGCCTGTTACACAAATCAGACCACGAACTAATGGGCGAAAAAGTTCTTTCATGACTGATTCCTTTCCTATGTATAGCTTCGTCATCTTCTTCCTCTACAGAGTCCTCACGGTGTTTGTTGCAGTCAGAATAACCTATTGATGCCCTCAAGAGAAAATTGGCTGTGGCCGGCTTGAATAGATATTGTATCTCTGCGCGTTTATCAAACAGATCCTTGACCTTTTCAATTCCACAAACTCCATATAGAGTCTTTTCCATTACTCTACCTATGCCATTCACCTTTCGGGTTGAAAGTGGTTGGACGAAATCTTTTATCTGTTGTTCTGTAGGGCCAACAAAGTATTGACCGTCCGGTTTGTTGAAATCGCTTGCAATCTTTGCAAGAAGAAAATTACTGGCAATTCCAGCACTGCAGGAAAGCCCTGTGATGTCTTTTACTTTTTGACGAATGGAGTTGAGAAGATTTTGAACTTCTTTGTGGATGGTAGAGTCAGGAAAAGCTTCGTGCAATGGCAACTGTGCCTTCAAATTATTGTTGCTGGCGGTAGTGTTGAGGTGTTTCGTGATGGCTTCATGAGCCATTGTATTATTGTTCATTTTAACTTCCAAATAAGGCATCATATCCATATAAGCTTCATCCAGCGAATACATCTTCAGCTTTGGATCATACTCTTCTAATATTGCTTTGACCTCAGCAGACTTTCTTTTGTACAATTTGAAGTCACTCTTTACAAATGTCAGAGTTTCTTTGCCTTCTGATATCTCTTTCACAAGGGTACTGCCTAAATAACCTGGCATAGCTGCTCGAACGCCATATTTCCTTGCGACGTAATTGCTTGTACTTATCATGGAGGTTCCTCCTACGCAGGCTGGGATATGGGCAAGGTGAGGTTGATCCAATATGTGACAGCTGATGAAGAAGCTATCCATATCTATTACGACACACGTCGATAGCGGCCGCCGTTGAGTCCTATATTTTTCTATCTGCGGATCAATAACGTTTCGTTCCATATCACTTCTCCAATTTCGACTTGATGCGTTGCTATCTTTTTCTGCGAGACGTTGCTTTCATCTCCAATATTCGTGTGTTGCTGTTCTCATCCATTTTTCGTTGCCTCTCCATAAATGACGAGTTGCCAGATTCTCTGAGTAAGATAGCGTTTATTCTTTCACGATCTATATCTTCCATACCAGCTTTTGCAGATGCGGCAACCATTAGAGCGGAGGCTGTCTTTGTTGCGGTGGTTGTCTTTGTAGTAACCGTGGCCGGTACATAAGTTTTATCCGCTTGTTCTGCAAAATCAAACTCATGTGAAGAGCAAGAGTCATCATCGTCATGGTCAAGATCACATGCTGCAGCGCTCATTGTTATAAATACACCGGGATTAGAAAGGTCAGATTAGACCATCGCAGAAAAGACCTCAGCTATGTACTACGCTATCCACTATACCCTTCACTAACACAGTCACGACAAATGACAACAACATCATGTTCCATGTTCATTCATTCTCAGTCAGTGCGTGAAAAGTGTTGAGATATTTCTCTGAGGGGCTCCTTGACCTGCTTCTTGACCCATCATCATCGGCACTTGCTACGAGCCAACTTTCAGCTAAGTAAATACGACGCAAGAGCTCCCTTGCTTGCTGCTTCACTTGAAGTGCTTTTGTTGGCATGTGTTGGCATTTTTCGAACCTGAGACATGTCCTAACATCTACGTGTTATAGGTTCTCTCAATCTTAGCTACATATCTGCATCAACAAAAGTGCTTTCTTAAATCACTATTACTCCCTCTATGTCGCCTGCTTATGATTCTAAGGAGCAACATAGAGAAGTTCAATCTCAAAGTACAAATCGGCACCCCTTCCAGCACCAATATCATCGTTGTGGTAACCAGCTTGCTTTGGAACAATTAGCCGTCTAATGCCACCAACTCTCATGCCCTCTAGTCCAATATCATACCCCTCAATCACTTCACCCTTTCCCAAACGAAATCCAAAGTTCTTTGACGCATCAATGATCTTCCCCGTGGTATGATTCTTCGCTCTTAGTGTATATTCAACGCGTATTTTCTTTCGATGTTGTACCACAGGACCATTGCCTACCTTCAAGTCCAGATACTTGACGCCCTTTCTCAAACTCTTAAACTCATTAGTTTGTTTGGTATCACTAAATTTCTTCTTTTCATTCTTTTTTGTTGCCTGTTCCTTCTTCATCTTTTGTAATTGCAACTTTTCCTTTTCTTTCTTTTGCCTAGCTTCATCAGCTTGCTTTGCTGCCTCTGCCTTCTTCTCTTTTTGTCGCTGCTTCTTCAATTGCTTCTTCAAGCGTAGCCGCTCAATCTTATCTGCATCGCTGTTTGTGTCATCTTTCTTTGTGGCTGGTGCTGGCGATGCTGCTGTTTCACTGTTATGATGTGCGGCTCCTTTGTCGGTCTGGTTAGATGTCTCATCTTTTGACCTGCCATCATCATCGCGATTGCCATCTTCTTTTGCGGTAGACTTTTGACGCTTCTTTAACCATTCCCTTTCTAGGGCATCATCGTCATCATCGCTGTGGTTCCGTCTTCCTTCTCCCCATCGTTCTATCTACCTATCTATTTGTTCTTTGAGGCCTACCTATGGTCAATAATTTCATTCTTCTTTTGTCGGAGGATCTTCCGCGCACAAATTAAGACATCTATCTCATCCTTCTACCCTCCGCCTTTTGGGCTGGTAGTATCTAGCTACGTAAACCAAGATTTTACTTTTCCGCCGAGGGATTATCTAAGTGAAAGGTATAAAACTTATCCGTGGTACCCCCGCCCGCCCCTCCACGTTGAAGATGAAGACACAACGCCATGAACACCATAACCATTGTACATAGTAAAGCAGTATTGTACATAGGCAATAGCTGAGTAGTGACGAAAGCGATGAAGGTAGCATCTACGGCGATAGCCATTTTATCGGCGGCATCTATCAGCCACCTACGCATTTGTACCCAGTCCTCTGAGTCCAGTGCCAATGTTGAAGAATGCAAATGCTCGATCCACGCAACAACTTTATGCATTGGATGTGAAGGAAAAAGAAGAAGAAACACACAACCACTAGTAGCACTACCAACGGGTCTCTTGAACAAGCTGATAGTACCGATCCAGACGCCGAGGGTTTACCATGGTGGTGGGAAATACCTGTTCAAACTCCCAGCACTTCAACCAGCACCACAGGGTACGGATTGCACATTTGCCGATAGTGCCAACGTTCTGCGTACAAACATTGAACAGATTTATGGAGGCTTCCCCAGTTTGGACAAGTGTCCATTGGCTGAGGGTGAAATTACAGACATTGCTGATGGGACAATGTTCATTGGTCTTCAGCGGTATCAACATCAGTATGGTAGCCCTTACAAGTTGTGTTTTGGACCAAAGAGTTTCTTGGTAATTTCGGACCCTGTTCAGGCAAAGCACGTATTGAGAGATGCAAATACGCTCTATGATAAGGGAATCTTGGCTGAAATCTTAAAACCAATCATGGGTAAGGGTTTGATCCCAGCAGATCCAGAAACATGGAGTGTCCGTCGACGTGCCATTGTGCCTGCGTTTCATAAGGCTTGGTTGAACCATATGGTTGGATTGTTTGGATATTGTAATGAAGGACTAATTACAAACTTGGAAAAGGCTGCCGCCAAGAATGACGCTCCCGCAGGTCAGACTGGTGGAAAGATTGAGATGGAAGAAAAGTTCTGCTCTGTTGCATTGGATATTATTGGACTTTCTGTGTTCAACTACGAATTCGGGTCCGTGTCAGATGAATCTCCAGTAATTAAGGCCGTGTACTCTGCATTGGTTGAGGCGAGCATAGGAGTATGACACCAGCTCCGTATTGGGATCTTCCCTTGGCAAATGAGTTGGTGCCACGCCTTCGTAAATTCAACTCAGATCTGAAGATCCTTGATGATGTTTTGACAGATTTGATCAACCGTGCCAAGAGTTGACGTCAAGTGGCAAAACAGATGTGATAGTTATTTTGCGCTGTCGGCTGCTACCGCCGACTGGAGTACGTGATGAGACCATAGCCATGTCTCGTCCATCTGTGCTACAAACTAATGAATTTCCACCAGCATAATCCGTATGTTTCCCCATCACTTCAATTCGACCTGGGATCCAGTGAGCGAGCACATCTTCACATGAAGATGCCGCATCTTTGAGCTCTTGACTAAGGGCACAGGCAGATTCACGAAAAAGATGCCGAACATTATCACTCGTCGAACCCAGTTTGTTTTGTAGCTGATGGTCGAAGGCAGTAGTGTCGGTAGAGACAATGTCAATTAGCCTCATGGCATAATAAGCAGAAGCTGTCGGATGTTGCGTGGTAGGGTGTAGGGAGTGATGTGGGTGGGGAAGGTGGGTGAGTAGGAGGTGAGTAGGTAGGGGAGGGTGGAGAAGATTTGGATAAAATAATAATCTTTGCTGAAAGTATTGATGATTCATAGGAGAGGGCAAGGACTGATTGATTCACTTGTAAGGATGCATATGTTGTATATTATGATACTAAAGATAGTATTATTGAAGAATCATGCACATACGCCAACATGTCGAGGTGGGTAAGGGTCAGCGTAAGTCCAGGTGAGTTCCATTCTGAATCTACTACTTATTAGTTCTACTCTGTTATTTACGAATCAACACATAATAAATCTGTGCTTGCGCATCATTGCCCAAACAGCTAAGTATCGTTTACGCTCCTTACTTACTTACGAGTCGGCTTCTTCCTTGCGGACCTCCTGACACTCCCGGGAGCCTGATCCTGAGCATGAGCCCTCTTCTTCTTCGGAGTAGGGGTAGGTAGAGGAGTAGGATCCCTCTTCTTCTTGGGCTTGGGAGTGAGAGCTTCAATTTTGCGCTCGAGAATGTCAATCTTTTCATCATGGTTGCCGATCCTTTCATCATGGTTGTCAATCCTTTCATGGGCCTTTCCAATTACGATCGTGTTTTGGTCAATCAAAGCTTTGTGCTGCACTTGCCCAGCGATACGTTCTTCGCGCTCAGCATTGAGGCAGCCAGCGACAGCATCAATGTTGCTAGCGGTGTTGCTTGTGGAAGCACTCATGAACTGCATCACCATCTGGAATTGCTCATCAGCTGTGGGGGCGGTAGGAGCTGGGGCGGCGGTAGGAGCTGGGGGGGCGGTAGCGGTAGAGGCCTGCTCCATGAGCTTAGTAAAATATTCCTTGACGCAATCTTTGCTTTCAACGAAGCCGACGGCGTTAATGTCAAACCGCCCGTCGAAAGCATTGTTGAACTGATCATTCGGTAGGATAAGAAGGTTGACCAGCCCCTGCTCCTTCGTGACATCGGCGAACGCTTCGATGTGACGATGCGCATCGTAATACTGCACCACCGCCTTGTGGATCGTGTCACTCAACGGATCGTATTGGAAGGTGTGTTCAACTCCCGAGATCGGAACAATACGTGTGTAAGTCACAGCGCTAAGCCGTTTTTTGCACTCACCCAACGCATGTTTCATCCTCAACTTGAGATTTTCCCTTCCACGCTTTTGCTGCAACCTGCCTTCATCAGTATCATCGTAGTCGTCGACTTGCTTCTTAAATCGACAACCAAGCACGTCTGAGAATTTCTTGGCTGTCATACGGAAGAGGACAATACGCCTTTCATTCAATCCTGTCGGTGAATCCAAGGGGCTACAGCCGTTAAAGATGACATGGTCACGATTCTTCTTGACAAAATTCGTTGCCGCCGCCCAGGCATCCTGAGCTAATTGAATCTGCGTATACCATCTTTGTTCAGGTTTAGGGTCGTTGAAGTTGGAGCTCGTCATAGTCGATTGTTTGTTGACTTTATGTGCACCTCGCTCTTTCAGCTGTTGTTTCGGTGTTGTGAATAAGAGATACAGGAGGAGAGGAGACAGTCGTTGGTTGAAAGGAGGTACGTACTTAGGGTAGGTAGTACGTAGCAGTACGTATGCTACCTACCTTGCGAAAGTCGGAGGTCAACCTCCGACTAAAGTCGGAGGTCATGTATTCCCTCGATCCTTTGCTCACACACATCATAAAAGACCATAGAGTTCCTCTCTAACCCAAAATTTTGTGTAGAATCCATTTTTTGAGGTCTGTGGGGTCTGAATTTCAGCGGAGAAGCTGCTGTTTGCACTATCAAGCTCGGTACGATTCATCATCGTTTTTGTCCCTGTTATTCAGAGAAAGTTGAAGAGGATGCTCTTCGATTTCTTCGATGGAAGTGTAGGCTTTTACATTTTTTGACAAATGTAAGTCACTTAAGGAAGGATGCCTCGTGTCTCGAGAATGGGCTGCCGGAAAGGGCGTCCACCCCACATTCGAGGGAGGGCAAACCAAATTCTACAAACGATTGCCCAAGATGGGACGGATGAAGAATGCCAAGTTCAAATTGGAATTGATTCCGTTGAATGTGGGAAGGTTCAGGATTATGTGACTATGGGCCGGTTGGTCCCGGAGAGGAGTGATGGGGTGTTGACTATGAGAGACTTTGTCAAGGCGGGGATGTTCCCTGCTAGTTCGATTAAGAGTGGTGTCAAGTTACTTGGGGATGGAAAGACGTTTGTCAAGGATAAATTATTGATTGAGGTGCCCTGGGCGAGTGCCTCGGCGATTGCGGCAATTGAAGCCAATGGTGGGTATGTGACTACAGTGCATTACAATCGGTTGGCATTACGTGCACATTTGAAACCACACAAGTTCCCCACAAAGCCAAAGGCTGCAAGGGCACCGGAAGGAGAAGGTGCCACGGAGCATGATAAGCACTTGTTACCCAAGAGGGCACGTCCGCCTCCCAAGTATATGCAGTATTATACTGATTATGAGAAGAGGGGATACTTGAATCCGCGTGTGCAGCTGGAGAGAAAACAGAGAGGGTTGAAGGACATTCTTTAAGACGGTAGATGATTCTTGAATTATAATACTTATGAATCAAGAGGTATGAATATATCATTTATGCAGTAAAGAAACCGTTCAGTGTACGTTTCTGTTTCTTTTTTGCTCTCTCATCGGCAGACACAGTTTCTTCCTTACAGAGTTCTCGGACAGTTGATGCATTCAGGCAAGAATCTATGTGAGCATTGAGTGCATGATTTTGGTCTGAAGGAAAGATCCTGTTGCACATTGGACAGCTGATCTTTCCAAGATTGCGAGGATGATGCATCCTTTGCCTCTTCTTTAGGATGAGATATCTTTGCAAGACAGTTTGTTGAGTTGGCTGCTACTACTTCATTGGAGTTGGCTGCTACAACGTCGCGCTTTGGGCTTGCATACGGATTAAGGATAGGAGGAGGTTGAGAAGCCTTTTGACGGAATTTATCCAAAGAGAATTGAGTTTCTTTATGGAGCTGAAAGTTCGAACATCTGACGCCCAACAACCGAACAGTGAAACGGCCCTTGTTCATCTTGTATCGATCTCGCTTTGCTTCTTTCAGTAAGTTCACTGCAATGTCTACCAAATCCTGTGGAGATGAAGATAGAGTGCTGTTCTGATCAAAGACGAATGCCATGTTACGTGTCACTGCTCGCGTCAGTATATCGAACGTGCTAGCTTCACCTTGAGTGTCACTGTCTTGGGCATCAAATTCCGTTCTCTCAAATCTTGGACGAGGCTCAAAGTAATCATCTCCAGCCTGTTACACAAATCAGACCACGAACTAATGGGCGCAAATGTTCTTTCATGACTGATTCCTTTCCTATGTATAGCTTCGTCATCTTCTTCCTCTACAGAGTCCTCGCGGTGTTTGTTGCAGTCAGAATAACCTATTGATGCCCTCAAGAGAAAATTGGCTGTGGCCGGCTTGAATAGATATTGTATCTCTGCGCGTTTCTCAAACAGATCCTTGACCGTTTCAATACCACAAACTCCATACAGAGTCTTCTCCATTACTCTACCTATGCCATTCACCTTTCGGGTTGAAAGTGGTTGGACGAAATCTTGTATCTGTTGTTCTGTAGGACCAACAAAGTATTGACCGTCCGGTTTGTTGAAATCGCTTGCAATCTTTGCAAGAAGAAAATTACTGGCAATTCCAGCACTGCAGGAAAGCCCTGTGATATCTTTTACTTTTTGACGAATTGAGTTGAGAAGATTTTGAACTTCTGTGTGGATGGTAGAGTCTCGAAAAGCTTCGTGTAATGGCAACTGTGCCTTCAAATTATTGTTGCTGGCGGTAGTGTTGAGGTGTTTCGTGATGGCTTCATGAGTCCATTGTGTTATTGCTCATTTTAACTTCCAAATAAGGCATCATATCCATATAAGCTTCATCCAGCGAATACATCTTCAGCTTTGGATCATACTCTTCTAATATTGCTTTGACCTCAGCAGACTTTCTTTTGTACAATTTGAAGTCACTCTTTACAAATGTCAGAGTTTCTTTGCCTTCTGATATCTCTTTCACAAGGGTACTGCCTAAATAACCTGGCATAGCTGCTCGAACACCATATTTCCTTGCGACGTAATTGCTTGTACTTATCATGGAGGTTCCTCCTACGCAGGCTGGGATATGGGCAAGGTGAGGTTGATCCAATATGTGACAGCTGATGAAGAAGGAATCCATATCTATTACGACACACGTCGATAGCGGCCGCCGTTGAGTCCTATATTTTTCTATCTGCGGATCAATAACGTTTCGTTCCATATCACTTCTCCAATTTCGATTTGATGCGTTGCTATCTTTTTCTGCTAGACGTTGTTTCATCTCCAATATTCGTTTGTTGCTGTTCTCATCCATTTTTCGTTGCCTCTCCATAAATGACGAGTTGCCAGATTCTCTCAGTAAGATAGCGTTTATTCTCTCACGGTCAATATCTTCCATACCAGCTTTTGCGGATGCGGCAACCATTAGAGCGGAGGCTGTCTTTGTTGCGGTGGTTGTCTTTGTGACCGTGGCCGGTACATAAGTTTTATCCGCTTGTTCTTGCAAAATCAAACTCATGTGAAGAGCAAGAGTCATCATCGTCACGTTCAAGATCACATGCTGCAGCGCTCATTGTTATAAATACACCGGGATAGAAAGGTCAGATTAGACCATCGCAGAAAAGACCTCAGCTATGTACTACGCTATCTCACTACCACTAGTAGTCACGACAAATGACAACAACATCATGTTCCATGTTCATTCATTCTCAGTCAGTGCGTGAAAAGTGTTGAGATATTTCTCTGAGGGGCTCCTTGACCTGCTTCTTGACCACCACTTGCGCTACATCGGCACTTGCTACGAGCCAACTTTCAGCTAAGTAAATACGACGCAAGAGCTCCCTTGCTTGCTGCTTCACTTGAAGTGCTTTTGTTGGCATGTGTTGGCATTTTTCGAACCTGAGACATGTCCTAACATCTACGTGTTATAGGTTCTCTCAATCTTAGCTACATATCTGCATCAACAAAAGTGCTTTCTTAAATCACTATTACTCCCTCTATGTCGCCTGCTTATGATTCTAAGGAGCAACATAGAGAAGTTCAATCTCAAAGTACAAATCGGCACCCCTTCCAGCACCAATATCATCGTTGTGGTAACCAGCTTGCTTTGGAACAATTAGCCGTCTAATGCCACCAACTCTCATGCCCTCTAGTCCAATATCATACCCCTCAATCACTTCACCCTTTCCCAAACGAAATCCAAAGTTCTTTGACGCATCAATGATCTTCCCCGTGGTATGATTCTTCGCTCTTAGTGTATATTCAACGCGTATTTTCTTTCGATGTTGTACCACAGGACCATTGCCTACCTTCAAGTCCAGATACTTGACGCCCTTTCTCAAACTCTTAAACTCATTAGTTTGTTTGGTATCACTAAATTTCTTCTTTTCATTCTTTTTTGTTGCCTGTTCCTTCTTCATCTTTTGTAATTGCAACTTTTCCTTTTCTTTCTTTTGCCTAGCTTCATCAGCTTGCTTTGCTGCCTCTGCCTTCTTCTCTTTTTGTCGCTGCTTCTTCAATTGCTTCTTCAAGCGTAGCCGCTCAATCTTATCTGCATCGCTGTTTGTGTCATCTTTCTTTGTGGCTGGTGCTGGCGATGCTGCTGTTTCACTGTTATGATGTGCGGCTCCTTTGTCGGTCTGGTTAGATGTCTCATCTTTTGACCTGCCATCATCATCGCGATTGCCATCTTCTTTTGCGGTAGACTTTTGACGCTTCTTTAACCATTCCCTTTCTAGGGCATCATCGTCATCATCGCTGTGGTTCCGTCTTCTTCTCCCCATCGTTCTATCTACCTATCTATTTGTTCTTTGAGGCCTACCTATGGTCAATAATTTCATTCTTCTTTTGTCGGAGGATCTTCCGCGCACAAATTAAGACTTTTTTTTTGAAGGGGGGTTGTAAATGCCTTTAATGCAGAGAGTCGTAACGTCCTCAGCTACAAGATAGAATATTTTCCACGGATGATAAGTTGTCTATTCGGTATCTCTTGACGGATGTTATCGAAGCAAGTTGCACTGCAGCTGCCTCAGTGGATACTTTTGTAGCCGCTAACATAATATATATTGTGATGTTGGCAAGCGCACTCACCGTGCAGCTGCCTAGTTGTCGTAGTAATACCTCCTCCAACATCATTCTTGGATGGATTGCCGTCAATTCCAGATTTAATGTTATCAAGGTTGCCTAGAATGCTGCGAAGAACATACTTATTTGTCTGGGGTCTATATATCTGATGGGAGAGAGTGTTTTCATTGTTTCAAATATTCTGTCTGTGTTTTATGCGCTACATAACATAGCAAGCGCGACCATACTCCGAGAGAATATTGAATGTTTGTATTCGTTTGTTTATCAACACAAGGGGATCACTATCAAATAATTCTCTTCATTGCATGGAATACATTATTTGTGTAGTATGCCAATAATGGTTGACAGATTGGTTATTTTGCATCGCAACGCCGACGTACCCATCCTCACATTTCTCAATAGATAGATGCTATATTAAACTCGTTACAACCGCCAAACCATCAACACACATAACAATATTGATCACCGCCGCGAATATTACGCTGTAACCTTCGTCGTTAATTGAGTAAACATGTTTCCCTGTGTTGTGTCTAAAATGTGCAGAATTCGTATGTGCGGATTTAACGACGTCGACGTCATCTTGTGTAACACTGACTCTGACGAGAAGCATACCGGCCGATAGAGTATCATTACTAGTATTCTTCATCGCGGTGTTATTGCCGTATATTCATTTTTGTTGGTGTGGTAGTAGTTGATAGTGGACTGTTCCGTCATGGTCGTGCGATTTTAGGGATGTGTGATTGTGTGATGTCCTTTTCAGAAGTGTCAATTTGGTGTGTGGTTCTCGTGAGAACCGAAGAAAGACCGCCGACAAGTAAGATGGTTCCGCATAGAACCAAGCACGAATTCCGTGGAATGATGGGTAGTGATGAGAACACCCCGTTCTACCAGAAAAAGATTCATCAGGTTCGCCTAAGAACCAGGTAGGAATTCTGGTTCTCCAAAGAACCAGGTAGACACCATCCAGTACCAGAAAAGAATATAAATGGCAGATCAAAGAATAGGGGTACCACGGATAAGTTTATACCTTTCACTTAATCCCTCGGCGGAAAAGTAAAATGAAGCGTCGACTAGGAAACGAGATTCAAAGGCATCGAGTGAGATAAAAGAGCGAGGGCATAAAATCTGTCAGATCGTAAGGTATGCATTACGGCACAATTATACTCCACAACATGGTCTCCACACCTGATTCTTATTTTGATATGTGAGAAGTCAAATTCGAGATGTTCATGCTTTCAGATGTATCCACCGTCGGTTGTTGTTTTGGGTGGTAGTTTTGGTCCATCTTCGTCACACCTTCGCTAACATCTTCTGATATGGGAGCTGCATGTCCTCCTTCATTTTGCGAGAGAAAAATTATCCTGTCAGCAGCAGGTGAGTGTATATAACGAAGAAGACTTCTCTCTATAATATGATTTATCCTTTTACTAGTTGTAGAGATACTAACTTTTTATAAGTACAGTGGGGACACGGTTGTTGCACGGTTCCATTGTTGCACGGTTACAGGTATTGCACGATGCTGAGAGCAGTCACGGTCCTTACTGTCGTCCGTTTTATCTAGGTAAATTACTAGATGCTACAATCTGAAGTTGCACGATTGGGTGCCGGACACAGTTATTGCACGATGGGTCAGCCCCGCACGGTACCGTGCAACAACCGTGTCCCCACTGTATCAGACAATGATAAATTTTCTCGCCACCTCTGCTTGTTGCTACTCATGATAGCGCAAATCTTCTGTCGAGACCCGGATATTCTGAATCATCCATTTGAGCGCTGCTTTCAAAGTTTTGATCATAGTGGCTGGCCAATGGTCACTCACTTGAGACGACTGGATCGGTCTAATCTGATTAACTTAGTATATATATGGCATGTGACCTGGCTTCGCTCAAAAGAAGAGTAGAAATCAGATGTTCGACTCAAGTATTTCATGTGAAGAGGAATCGCCAAAGGACGTCACTTCTCTTCTAAAACTAAAAGCATGGGCAAGTCGTTTAGCCACTAATTCAATAGAATTAGGCGGCATTAATACATCACATGGTGAATCTCATATCCACTAACCTCTCCCACTCATACATTCTTTTGGCGTCATGCAAATTTCACATCTCTTTCCACCTTGATATTACTATTATGACCAATATGACACAACTCATTCACTAATATTAGAAACAATAATTCCCAATGGTCTACCACACAACCATGCTGTCTGCTTATAAACTTTTGTAGTGTTTTGGAGTCGTTTAGGAGCTGGACTCCGAAGTACTCCGAAGTACCCCGGAGTACCCGGAGTACTTCGGAGTACTCATGGAGTAAATTGGGAGTACTGAAAAGTACTCCCGGAGTACTCACAAATACTCCGGATTACTCTCGAGTACTCCCAAGTACTCCCAAGTACTCCAAAAATGTGCACGGCGAAAACATAAATTTGTGTTCCGTTTGAAGTTGGGTTGTTGCGGATGAGAAGCACCATACGGCATGTCACCGCCATCCCATTCCCCTCGTACATTGAGGAGGAAGAAGACAACTAATTAACCACGAATAAAATCATACAAGCATAGCAGCCGCTCCGTCGCGTCGATCGTCTAAAGCCAAGAGTAAATAAGCTCTAAAGCAGCATAAGAATCATGGTGACGCTAATCCGGACATTGACGAGAATCATCACGTCGACGTCCGCCGACCCCACATTATTTCAGGTGACAATAATGAGGTCATGAGGGCAATCGACACTACCAGTCAGGCAGAATTTTTAGGGACGTCGTCTCTTTGCTTCCAGCTTCCAGCAATAATCCGATGCCGATGCTAAGTATGTATGTATTTAGCTGGCCATTCATTGTTCTTTCGTCCTGAAGAGGCTGCACTACTTAAAGAACTGATGCATCTTGAATTATTTCGAGGAGCAGAAGTTCTACAAAAGCACCACACGACCACCAGACAATACACCGATGCGCATAGCAGCCGGAAAACAATCTAAAAGCAGCACAGAATCATGGTGACGCTAATTCGAACGCTCAAGAGAATCACACCGGCTCCACCACCAAATAACAAATCATCGGAGACAAAAAAGACTGCAACAACAACACAGCACAAACTGCTCAGAATGATTCGGCCGCTCTCATCGTCTATCGTGAGTCAACTGAGGAAGGAGGAGGCAACGGGGCCGCTGCCGAAAGAAAATAATACATCAAACGCTTCAACTCATGATCGAACTTCAACTACGAAGAGATCGCCTGATGAACATATGATGATAATCCAAGCGCTTTAAAAGAAGGGAGAAAAAGAGATTGTTCACTTGAGGGAGATCAGCCGAGGAAAAAGGTTGCCAAGAAGAAACGCAGATATGAATGCTCTGCTGAAGGATGCACAAATAAAGTTGCCCAAGGAGGTGTGTGTTTTAGGCACGGGGCAAAGCGTAAACTATGCAGCAGTGAAGGATGCACAAATCGAGCCCACAAAGGAGGGGTGTGCATAAAACATGGAGCAAAGGTCAAACTATGCAGCAGTGAAGGATGCACAAACATGGTTGTCCGAGGAGGAGTTTGTATGAGGCATGGGGCAAAGGTCAAACTATGCAGCAGCGAAGGATGTACCAATCAATCCAAGAAGGGAGGATTGTGTATGAGGCACGGGGCAAAGAGGAAACTGTGCAGCAGTGAAGGATGCACAAACATGGTTGTCCAAGGAGGAGTTTGTATGAGGCATGGGGCAAAGGTCAAACTATGCAGCTGGGAAGGATGTCCTAATCGAGCCCAAAAAGGAGGAGTGTGTATTAGGCATGGAGCACAGGTCAAATTATGCAGCAGCGAAGGATGCACAAATCATGCTAAAAAAGGAGGTGTGTGCATCAAGCATGGAGCCTACTGCATTTGAAATCTCAACAAAATTCTGCCAACGATTCTCTACTTATTCGATGAGATGATTAGGACTTCAATGATCGTCCCACTACAGGAATCTGTTGACAATTTTTACTTATGAGTTCAGAGATGATAGGTTAACGGACCATCACAACAAAATAACGACCTAACAGATAAGTAGACAACAAATGAACTTAAAGTACACGCAATTAATGAACTTGTCTGAAGCAAAGCACCCTCCTCATCTTGTGTCAAGTAACAAAATATAATAGCAACGACAAAGATTCTTCTACTTCCAAATCTCAAGTACTTTTACTTCTACCACTCTTTATTGGCCTTCGACCTAATAACTTACTCCTCTGACCTCTTTTTTCTATCCTTTTTGCCGGTCGACCTTCTCTCCTTCCTATCCTTATCACCCGACGGACCGTTCCTTCCCACTAGAGGATGATGATTTCTTCTTAACCTTTGATGATGATGACGACGACTCCCCCTCCTTTCGACTTGATGAGCCCCTCCTATCCTTTTCACTAGAGGATGGCGTCCTGTGACGACCTCTTCTTTCTTTCAGAGTCTCTTGACTTCTTCTCCCTATCACTAGATTTCTTTTCCACTCTTACCGGCGACTCCTCTTTGGGTTGTTTATCGGATGAAGATCCATCACTGTCATCTGCACGCTTTTCAACACTCCCCTCATCCTTCATTAGTGTCCCCCCATTCGCTCCTTCTAACGACAAGCTACGAACCGCCTTCTCCAACGACGAAATCTTTAACCGTTCACTCTCCAACTCCTCCGTAAGAGTAGTAGTCACTTCCTTCAATTCAGAAATCTCCTTCTTGGCTTCCTCAAGTGCAACTTGATTCTGCTCAATACTCTCCTCCGCAGCCGAAGCATCCTCCCCCTGCTTGGTAACCACCCCCTGCAAACTATCCAATCGTGCACGAAGTTCATCTGTCTCCTCTTGTCCATTTTCCTTTTGCAAATTGGCTTGATATTGGACATCTTGAAGTTCTTCCCGTAATTCTTGAATAATTGACCGTAATTCTTCGACTTGGGCGGTTAATTCCCCCACTGCATCGGCTTGTTCTTGATCCCCCTTCTTTTTAGTGTTGAATCGTCTGCTTACGGAGTTCATCATTTTGAACTTTTTTCGTTTTGCTGCCAATTGTTCATCATCTTCTTGTTTTTCACCACCGCTGAGTTCGGAGGCACCATCGTCACTAGCACTGCCTCTTGACCTCTCATCATTGTCATCGGCTGCTGCATCCCCTTTCTTCTTCTTTTTACCAAATAATGATTTTTTAGGACCCTTCTTCTTTTTCTTGCTACCTCCACCCTCATCATTCTCTGATGCATCCGATGCATTATCATCATGCTCATCATGACTACTACCATTTGTTGCAATATTGTCATCTGTTTTCTTCTTGCGTGAAAATCGATTCATACTCATTGATCGTGATCTCATGCCTCCCCCGCCGCGGCCGAATCCACGTCTTCCGAATCCTCTGCCCTTCTTCTTCCCTTTTTTGCCACCATCGTCTTCTGCTTCGGATTCTTCTTGATGGCCGGATGTCTCGTCGGCTTCGGATGATGCTGAGCCGGAGTCTGAGCCCGATTCGGAACCCGAACCCGATTCGCTGCCAGATTCACTGCCGGAGTCTGAGTCAGATTCCTCGCTCTCTGAGGGCGGTCGCTTTCCCTTCTTTCCTCGAAGACCCATTGTTGCCGACTATGTAATGCTGCTATTGTAAGTAGTATGACCGATGCTGGTGGTTGCTGACAATCAATCAAAGGCCCAACACAACTGCCCACTCATCGTTTGCGAACCCACACAGCACCCAGACATCAATGTGAGGGTTATGTGTAAAAGTCGCAAGGTGTAGCCTTCTCGCAACTGAGATGACACACACATTCGACATAGCGATACGACATTCCCCCGCCGGATGCTGTCTTTAGTTTCACGACTAATTAACCTCTACTAACTCTAACGCAGTGAACGGATCTTATCACTTTCCAGTTGTCAATGACCGGTACCCAATGACCACCTCTCGATTTTCCGACACCGACCACGCCCATCATTCACTCAATTATCTTTTAATCTGCTGTTGAAGCAAGGCAGCATGGTGACACTAATCCGGACGTTCAAGAGAATCACGCCGCCCGCCAATTAAGCCAAACGAAAAACCAGAGACTAAGACTGCAGCAACGATAGGGATAGGACCTTATCCGGATGATTTGGCCACTCAGGTCTATCATGATAGTCTATCACATAGAAAATTAGGTAATGGTGTATTATCTCTACCTAGACATCATTTAACCAACGAGTTGGAGTCTTCATACGCCGAGGGCAAAAACCAAACAGCGTCGCAGTCGGAACTACGGGAGAGTTTCGTCTCTCCTACCACAGCTTTGAGATATTCAGTTGCAAAGGAAGGTCGAGGCCGCTGCCGCTGAGACTGAGGCAGGCGCCGTGGACAAGAAATCTTTGCCTGCTTCATCTGTTGACAACACTTCACCACGAAAGGCCTCCACTGCTGATACTTCTGACGACGCAGTAATGGCACAGCCACATCAATGAATTCAGGTGAGAAAATTTCACAATCGGATCGAAAACGAAAATCATTACCTACAGATGACAAAGAGCTACCTAGTAAAAGAGATCGCAGCAAACAGGGAGGAGATTAGGTCATGTTCCTCAAAGAGCAACAGGCATGGGAAAAGGATCTGCTTATGTAGCAGTGAAGGATGCACTAATCAAGCTCAAAAAGGAGGAGTGTGTATTAGGCATGGTGCGCAGGTTTACTTCAACTTATCCATCAGCGAAGGATGTGCAAATCAAGCCATACAAGGAGGAGTGTGTATTAGACACATGTCTAATACACACCACTCCTTCTCTGCATACTTATGATTTGCCCCTATTTCAGTGTTCTCCACAATAACCACAAGACTTGAAGATACCGTTCTTCGCCGCAATGAGAGAGTGCGTTATAGACCCCCCAGGACGCCAAGCACCAGTGATACTGGATATCGATATCAATATCAATAGGTGTAATAAGCATCAAACTCTCAAATGATAATGTTGTGGGGACAATGACAATGGATAATGCTTTAGATAGATAATTTCATCCCCCGGGAGGACAACTTGACGTACTGCTGCATAGTTTGACCTTTGATGCTCCATGCCTCCAACATACTCCTCCCTTGACAACATAATTTGTGCATCCTTCACTGCTGCATCTCTTCTTCTGTGCCCCATGCCTAATACACACTCCTCCTTTTTGGGCTTGATTTGTACATTCTTCCCGCTGCTAGTTTGCGTTTGACCTTAGCCCCATGCCTCACACACACTCCTCCTTGGAGAGCCACGTTTGTACATCCTTCCTGCTGCATAGTTTGCGTTTGACCTTAGCCCCATGCTTCCTGCACACTCCTCCCCGTCTGACTTGATTCGTACATCCTTCCCAGCTGCATAGTTTGACCTTTGCCACATGCCTCATACACACTCCTCCTGTTTGAGCGTGATTAGTACATCCTTCCCTGCTGCATCGTTTGACCTTAGCCCCATGCCTCACACACACTCCTCCTTGGACAACCACGTTTGTACATCCATTAGCGGAACATATCTTTCTGTATTTATTTACAGCAGCTTTCTTTGCAGCCAGCTCCTCATCCGTAGAAGCCTTTCGCTTTCGATCGAAGTTTGTTTGGGTGTTTCTCTCATCTGGATCCGCCACTGCTGATTTGACATCAGAAGTATCAGCAGTGGCGAAGGCCTTTTGTGATGAAGTTGAAGTTAATCTCAATGTGACAGCAGATGATGCTCTCTCTTTCTTGTTCATCTCGATAGCATCACTGGTGGTCTCTGTCTCATTTATTTGATCATCATGATGAACGTGACGAGCCGAAATATTGTGAGCAGTTTGTGCTGTTGTTGTTGTTGCACTCTTTGTCTCCGATGATTTGTTATTTGGTGGTGGCGGTGACGTGATGATTCTCCTGAGCGTCCGGATTAGTGTCACCATGATTCTTACTTCTGCTGCTTTTGGATTGTCCGGCTGCTACTTTTATGCTGGTCTCATGATTACAAATTATTGGTTGCCTCCTAGCTTGCTCCTCTTATCCTGTGGTCACTGTGGGGTAGAGTATGCGGGTGACATGTGTTGTTCAGCCTGAGGCAGTCATTGTGAGATAGCAGCAGTTTCTTGTTGTGAGCTGGCGTGAAGTGATTTGTATTGTACCAGTTCTTACAAATATTTCTCTAGAGACTTTATCTTTTCTCGGCGTTAGTACTGGGACTCCTCAAGAAATCAATGGTGATACGACACTTTCCGTACACTATCTTTAGTTTCACGATTAGAATTAACCTGTACTAACTACTAACCCTCACGCTCTTCCCGTCTGAACGATTTCTCCAGAAGCACTATTTACATAAGTAGCATTAAAAGTTTGTATCATCTATTGCCATCTCCATTCAGTGGTTTGTTTCCCAGCCTGCGGCATAATCCTTTATTACTTCGAGCTTGCTTTGTACATCCTTTCCTTCAGTGCTGCATCGACTGGGTTTTGCTCCATGCCTAGTGCACACACCTCCTCGTTGAGCTTGATTAGTGCATTCTTCGCTGCTAAAGTTTGCGTATGATCTTTGCCCCATGCCTAATGCACACTCCTCCTTTGTTGGCTAGATAGTGCATTCTTCCCTGCTGCATAGTTTGACCTTTGCCCCATGCCTAATGCACACTCCTCCTTTTTGAGCGTGATTAGTACATCCTTCCCTGCTGCATCTTTTGCGTGTGACCTTTGCCCCATGCTTAATACACACTCCTCCTCGTTGAGCTTGATTAGTGCATTCTTCCCTGCTGCATAGTTTGACCTTTGCCCCATGCCTAATGCACGCTCCTCCACTCTGAGCTTGATTAGTACATCCTTCGCTGCTGCATAGTTTGCGTATGATCTCTGCCCCATGCTTAATACACACTCCTCCTCGTTGAGCTTGATTAGTGCATTCTTCCCTGCTGCATAGTTTGCGTATGATCATCTTTGCCCCATGCCTCCTACACACTCCTCCTCGTTGAGCTTGATTAGTGCATTCTTCGCTGCTGCATAGTTTGCGTATGATCTTTGCCCCATGCCTCATGCACACTCCTCCTCGCTGAACATAGTTCGTGCATTCTTCGCTGATGCATAGTTTGCGTATGATCTTTGCCCCATGCCTTCTGCACACTCCTCCTTCGACAACTTGATTAGTGCATTCTTCCTTGCTGCATAGTTTGCGTATGATCTCTGCCCCATGCCTCATGCACACTCCACCGCTGACGACATAGTTTGTACATCCATTAGCAGAACATATCTTTCTGTATTTCTCGACAGCAACTTTCTTTGCAGCCAGCGCTTCCTCATCCATGGACGCCTTTCGCTTTCGATCTAATTTTGTTTCAGTGTTTCTCTCATCTGGATCTGCCACTGCTGATTTGACATCAGAAGTATCAGCAGTGGCGGAGGCCTTTTTTGATGAAGTTGAAGTTAACATTAATCGATGATTCTCTTCAATGTCCGGATTAGCGTTACCATGATTTCTAATGCTGTTTTTAGATTGTCCAAATGCTATGCTTTTTGTTCTCTTCTATCTCGTGTATCATGTGTACTGGTTAGTTGCCTCCTTGTTCCTTCATGCATACGTAGGAACAAACGAAGAGTAGATAGGAACATATGAACATGGTGCGTTGTCCACCTCGATCTGTTAGACCGATTATCGAAATCCAACGGATATCGATATTCGTACCATTAAGGTTAACCAATATAGACAGCCCGCCAAGTCAGCCCCCTTTACGATAATTGCTGTGCCACCACCGCAATTATCGAAGATGAGGGTGTTGTGGCAGTGTCACGGCCATTCTCCTATAACTGCGCTTCGCCCCTCCGCAATTATAGATATTTACTAGTGTGTAGGAGATAGGAATTAATACAGAGAAGCCCTCTCGCCAACAACCATTTTGATGTGAAAGAGTGATAAAAGCGATGATGATGTGCCAACAACCCACTTCATTCGATCTCTTATCTTATCAGCGCAAGAGAAGAGCGTCAAATTCTTGAGGAGGAAAGAACAGCTGATAATCATGAATGCAGAGCAAATAGACATGGATGTTATCCTGAACAGCTATGCAAATCAAACTGCAAGGCATTTCAATGCGTTTGGATATGTTGCTGTTACGCCGGATGAAGTGAAGAACGTCTTTTCCTGGCAGAGAGATACACAAATTACTTTGACACTGGACTTGTTGACAGGAAAGAAGACGTAATCAAGATTGAAGACAAGAACAAGAGTGTGAACAAGTATGAAGATTAATTTTAAATGATTTATATCCGATCTCCTTGCTTGTCTATAATATCAATAGTCATCTAGCGTCTGCGCATTGCTTCTTGTGGACTCGATCATGGGAGGAGAGGTAACACGATCACGCAGCACCATGGAAGCTTGATCAGCATAGATGCAAGGCGTCGATTGATATCTTTCGATACTTATTAAAGCACAAAATCGGCGATTGTTTATCCTGTATGTGTATTTCCTCTACCGCCAAGATGTAGTGTTATTCTCTTGCATCCAATTTTGTAACGCCTCCTTGAATTGACCATTGCGGCGCTCGATTTCGCCTTGCGACTGCGGGTGCCTTGCCCTACCGCGTACTATGTGCGCCTCTCGGAAGTTTCTCTCTTCGGAGATGGGGTCGTCGGGATCGTCGGGATTGTCATCTGCATCTCCGGCCAAACCTGCAGGAGATGCTACCGATACCGAGACGGGCGAATCATCTGCCATGGTACTTTATTTAGTGATGTAGGCTGTTGCTTGCTATCTAATGGGCTTACTGCGCATCATCATCACTTATCACTTTTCACATCAAAATGGGTGGTGGCGAGAGAGGGCTTCTCTGGGAAAAGAGTGTTGGCGAGAGGGCTTCTCTGTATTAATTCCTATCTCCTACACACTAGTAAATATCTATAATTGCGGAGGGGCGAAGCGCAGTTATAGGAGAATGGCCGTGACACTGCCACAACACCCTCATCTTCGATAATTGCGGTGGTGGCACAGCAATTATCGTAAAGGGGGCTGACTTGGCGGGCTGTCTATATTGGTTAACCTTAATGGTACGAATATCGATATCCGTTGGATTTCGATAATCGGTCTAACAACATGCATGCAGAGCTGATACGACAACAAGAAAAGATGCCCATCTCGTGAGCACCTCCACTTGTAAAGCAAGAACCCGATCTATCCGATCATTAAAAAATTAATAACATATCGCTGCCTCAGCTAATAATAATATACCAACCATGTCCCTAGCAGCCACCGGAGGAGGAGCCGGCATGGCCGGAGGCGGAGGCCTAGCCATGTCCACAATGGCCCACGGAGGACCCTCCGCCATGGCCACACACCAAGCCCACTCCCAACAACACGGCCACTCATCCATCCCCGGCGGAACCACCACAGCTGCCCCTGGAACATCGTATGCGGCCCTCGGTGCAGATTTGTTGGATAAGAATCAGTCATTTTTGAATTCAAAGGGTGTGAGAGCGGTTAGTTCGTTGCCTATTGTGGCGGTGGATTTGTATGGGGATGATGTTGATGTGGCGTACTTTCCTCCTATGGACGAAGAGGATGGTAATAACGGAGGGGAGGAGGATGAAATGGCGGTAATGATGAAACAAATGGTGAAAATGAAGAAGGGCTGTCTAGCCAAGCATGTGACTGCCAATGCTATCAGTAATGGTGGAAATATCATTTTGAAACGGGATGATTCAACTGCTTACAAGGCTGTCAAGCGATTTTTGACCAAGGGGGAGGGACATGATGATGTCCTCACTAATGCCATGGGTAGCAGCAGCAGCACTGATGATCATAACGAAAGTGCAACAATTGTCATTCCTCGTCCACAACTCATCATGGGGACACGTAGACCATCCGATTTCAATGCTGCTGCCAAATCAGCCTATGGCAAATACACACCAAAATCATCATCATCATCATCACAAAGCAACAACAACTCTACTTCACCACAACTAATTGCCGAAGAAGATGGTGCAACCAACACAACACCCCTCTCCATCAAAACCATTGCCATGGATGGAATCTCAGCACCCAATGGTGATGACTTTGATCGTGTCGCATTATCACTCAAGTTGAATTCCAAGAAGAAGGCAATGACGATATTACCGGAGGAGGCGGTGGGGTTGTTGATTGCTCAGGTGAAGAAGAGTGTGAGGGATGAGTTTGTTAAGGACTTTCCAGAGAGTGATTTGGCAAATGGTAGTAATAATACTGCTGGTGGTGAGGATGGAGAGGAGGAGGGAGACAGTTACATGGATTTTCCACCAGCATTTGCAATTCCTGGATGGGCGACGTTAGATTCCACCGTAGAGGCATTGATTGATGCAGCGGGGAGTAGTAGTGGATGCGGACCATCATTGCATCAACGTAGTATTGCCGCATGTGTTGGTGCACTTGTCCCTCCTGTCGGGAAGGCTGCTCAGGGTGCAGCTGCACCGGCAGGATCGAAACTTCAACAATTGTTGAGTGAGACGATGCAATCGAAGGATGCGGCGGCGGCAAAGGAAGAGGCTAAGGAGGCAGCATTGGCACGTCGTGATCCTGCGGAGGTTGATTCATTCGTTCCATTGGTATTGTTGGTGGGAGTTACAAACGAGGGGATTGAAATGACGGCTGTTCAAATTACGAAACCTCAGGGACCAGATAAGGAATTGCATTGTCCCTTTGGAAACATCAATGTGATTTCATCAGTGTGTTATGCCCATGGTGGGAATGATCCGTTGAGTATGGTACCAAAAGCGTTGGATGAGTTGAGGGAGCAGGTCGGTATTGTTGTGCCAGAGAGTGAGGAACCCACGGCCATTGTGACATATGGATCGGTGGGTAGTCAGAAGCATTTGGCGAAAGCGGTCACGTCGGTCCTTACCAAGTATGGAAAGGAGGGGGAGAATAGTGATGATTATGATGGATGGGATGAGGATATTCCTATCGTGTCCACGGGTAAGGGATGTGTGTCAATGGGACTTGCCGTCTTGGCCGCTAGTGTTCATGGTCGTGTCAAGTTGGTGGTCTCTGTCAAGGGTACGGATGGAAAGTTACGTCCCAAGGCCAAGTTGGGTGTGGCAGTTCAAGATGTTGCCACCTGCGCCGTTGCCGTATCCTTCAACTACTATGGAGGTGCTGAAAATAAGTGGACTGAGCCCAAAGTTATTTTTGATTTCGATAGACGTGTCCCCGCTGGTCCATATCAGATTGATTTCACCGCTGCAGAGTGTGCTGCCCATCTAGCGAATGGAGGCAAGGGCATTGAAGATGAGAGCGAATTGATTGAAAAGGCAAAGAATCTGGAAGGATCTAGAGGGATCCCAGATAGAGAGGCTGCGGCATTGAAGTGTCGTTTCCGCTTATATCAAAAGACATCACGTGGAGGTGGAGATGATGACTCGGAGTGGATTAGGGTGGGGAATGATATGAAGCCACTCTCTATGGAACACAGTCAGAAGGACGAGGGAGAGAGCGGGGATGACAATATGGTCGCCATTGAGAGTGCCGTGTTGGAAATTAGCCTCAGCAGTGTTGGAATCATCACAACCAAGCTAATCACTAATGGGGAGACCATCGTCCAGGCTACCAAGTCTGCACGTAACTCCAAGCTCCTCCGTTGGGGAACCATTATCGGTTCCGTGCTCTTCATCGGTGGCTTTCTTGTCAAGTCTTACGTCGAAGAGAGAATATTCGATCGTGATACCCAACGTGTGTTGGCCTATTACAAGCATGCAGCTGCCAACTCCTTCCACGATGGGGATGAGCGTCAAGCGAGGTATCTAGTTTGGAAGTACAAGGGAAAGAAGGATGCGCTTTGGCGTCGTCTGGAGGCAAAGTATGGAGTGCCAGTGAAGCATGCATGGGAGTGGGATGATGAAGAAGAAGATGGGGCGAAGGATGACGATGAGGCGGCCGAAGATTTGGATGGAGAGGGGGAGGAGGATGAGGTGAAGGGAGAGGAGCTGTAAACTGATAATGCTGTCCTATCGAGTAACAGATGAGTGCTAATCAGTGTCTTAATTGTTATTAAGCTGTAAGGTACTCTGAGTATTGACACGAGAACGTTGGGGAAATTACAAATGGCTAAGAATCCTCACAAGCGATTGGCTCCATGCCTAACGCACACTCCTCCCTTTCTGACTTGATTCGTACATCCTTCGCTGCTGCATAATTTGACCTTTGCTCCATGCTTCTTGCACACTCCTTCCTTTTTAGCTTGATTTGTGCATCCTTCCCTGCTGCATAATTTGCGACTTGCCCCATGCTTCATGCACACTCCTCCTTTAAGAGCATTGTTTGTGCATCCTTCGCTGCTGCATCGTTTGACCTTTGCCCCATGCCTAATGCATACCCCTCCTTTGACAGCATAATGTGTGCATCCTTCCCAGCTGCATCCTTTGACCTCTGCCCCATGCCTCACACACACTCCTCCCTGTCTGACTTGATTCGTGCATCCTTCCTTGCTGCACAGTTTCCTCTTTGCCCCATGCCTCATACACACTCCTCCTTGGACAACCACGTTTGTGCATCCCTCAGCAGAGCATTCATATCTGCGTTTCTTCTTGGCCACCTTTTTCCTTAACAGTGGCAGATCTCCCTCGAGTGAAGAATCTCTTCTTCTCCCTTCTTTTAAAGCGCTTTTGCGTTGTGAACTAGTCGACAGATTGTCATCATGTTCATCAGGCGATCTCTTCGTAGTTGAAATTCGATCATGAGTTGAAGCGTTTGATGTATTTTTTCTTTCGGCAGCGGCCCCGTTGCCTCCTCCTTCCTCAGATGACTCACGATAGACGAGAGCGGCCGAATCATTGTGAGCAGTTTGTGCTGTTGTTGTTGCACTCTTTGTCTCCGATGATTTGATATTTGGTGGTGATGGCGGCGACGTCGACGTGATGATTCTCTTCAATGTCCGGATTAGCGTCACCATGATTCTGTGCTGCTTTAGATCGACGGCTGCTATGCTTGTCTGATTTTATTCGTGGTATCCTTCTTCACCCTCAATGTACGAGGGGAATGGGATGGCGGTCACATGCGTTGGTGGATGGTGGATGACATGCGTCATGGTCACTGTACCTGAAGGTTCCACTCGTGCCTCGTGCGACCTCAAATATTGAGGTACTTAGGTGGTGGCACTACTTATTCCTAAGTACGTGAGAAGGATGCTGGGGACAAACGGGTAGGTGCTGCTCAACGTTGATTGGAAAGAACAGGTCAAGCCCAACTTCGTCGTCTACATGGTGAAATCGAGACAATGAATGTGGACGTGGATATGGAAATTCCCGTCTTATTCACTTCAACGTGACTTCCCTGCTGCTGCAACGACAGCGCAAGAACACATTCCTTATTACATCGTTAAACTACCATGTGACATTTGTGACGATAGAGTGGGGTTTGGGGGTGAAGATGAAGGTAAGGCAATAATCCTAAAACAAGTATCAGAAGCCTTGAGAATCCACAATCGTGATGAGGATGATTGAACTTGAACTGGTGAAGTGCTGGTCAGAAGCAGAAGATGCTGGTAAAAGTCACCAGAAGAGATTGTTGAGGGTTTTCGTCAATATCAAAATGATAGAAATTAAGAAGAAGGGATGAATATTAGGACTATAAATTAGTAGAATTGATCTGTACACATTTTTGATGTTGATGTTGTGTGAGTGTGAATGAAAATCGTTATCGTTATCAGTACTATACTACTTCATGCAAGAAAGAATCTTCTGCAGCTGCTCCATACCTACACCCATATCATATTCCTCCTTCTCATCAACGCAGTAATCTATCACCCACTATATCCATCGTAAATCCTCCTTCAAATTGGCAGATGACAGATGAGAGGGGATATGCAAAGCCAAAGGCTTGTGACCACGTACCAACCCGCCCCTCGATCTGTAACTGTAGGATGTGTCAGACAACCAAACCGTCACAAGTATCATTACAACAGAGTCATCTCTGACGTCACGATTTGTAGGAGTAGCAGCTTGCGATTTCCAGCCACAAAAAAAACAAAAGGCAAAGGAGCGAAAAACGCCGACTGAGCAAGTGCCGACGCTAATTTGCTATGCGGCAATTGTGAGTATATTATTCTTTCTCGCTCATTTTACACGTCAACGTTTCATCTTGAGGCACTTGTCTCCATCCAATTACTGACGGAAGTTGGCCAAAAAATACTATCCATTCAAAGCAGTTCCGGCGGTTAATATTTGGTTCCGCTCGTTTATCCACTATCTCTGCTACAGTGAGACCATGGGACGTGGACCACCCGAAGTAAAATTGTTGTATCCGAAGTCTCTATGCGTTCCCCGACGCGGTGCTGCAGGGACCAATTGTAGTCAACGTCAAGTTCTATTCAGCATCGGGCTGCTGTGGACAGTTCTTCGGCTCTGAGAGGATGCTGGTAAATGCAGCTTCTTCGAAACTCAAATCGTCCTGAACAACATTTTGGGATCTTTGGGAGCCAGTGCGAAAGCTAAAAAGAGTTGGTTATTGCAAGGTGGGTCATCGGGAACGAGTACAATAAGGAATTGACTTAAATAGCGACGAGTTCTATTCAGCATCGATGGTGGGGTGCACTTCTTCGGCGTTAGGAAACATGCCGTGCTATTACTTATTTCTGTCTGGGATTGTCAGAGGGAAGGAGACGTGGACGTTTATTCATTGGTCTGGAGGAGTAGGGTGACGGTGAACGCTGGACAACTGGTAGTAGAGGAGGCAGACGACTTATATTGTCTGCTGTATAAAAAGATGCGTTTCAACATCATGTTTGCAAAGCCTCCACCGCCGTCGACAGCGGAGCAATGCCTCCCTTCCACGTCGTCGTCGTCATGGATATCATCTTTCCTCGGCATTGCCAACTCACAACCACAAAATAATGAGCCACTGGGTCTCAGCCTGACAATCAGTGTGAGCAGTTTAATCCAGTCGTTAATTTTTGTATTGATGGTGGGCGCCTGTCTCGGCATTTGGATAAACCGTCGGTATTATTAGTGCACAAGATGTGCATTTATTGGGGGCGGACGAAAATAAGGAACGGTTAGAAACGACTGCAGCTGATGCATCCACAGACGGGGCAGACTGCCAATCTAATAGTGATTGCAAAGATGCAGTGAATAATGATGACGAAGATGGACCAACGATGGTCCTACGTGGTTCACTTGATTTACTAGCATCGAAATGGGGAGTTGATTGGGGAACAAACGGTGAAAAACAATAACGACGACGATGATGATAACGATAATGATGATGCAGTCGTACGATATCTATCACCAGAGCAAATGACAAATCTTCTATTCGCAAAGCCTACCAATGATAACGTTGCTGAGACTCTCTGCCTAGATGAAGTTTTGTCATCATCAACTCTGAATAATAACGAAGGACCATCGCCGGAGTTATTAGAGGTATTACTAATGGCACTTCAACACTCGCCTAAATCGAGTGCTACGGATATTACATCATTGATATCATCTGAGGAAGGGAGCGAGAGTAGTGATCATGATGACGTGGTAGCAACAACATCGACAACATCGGACAAGTCGATAATAGCAACACCCTCAACTTCCTCCTTTACATCCACCACCGCCAACAACAACAATACCTCATCATCACCACCGCAACAACAACCACACATATCACCCCAACAATTCACAAACCTCCTCTCCCTAATCCAAAAATACAGCGTCAACACCTCCCACCCCTACTTCTTCAATCAACTATTCGGATCTCTCGATCCAATCGCACTAGCTGCCGAAATTGTCGCACTAAGTGTCAATACTAGCGTGTACACCTACGAGACTGCTCCAGTGTTTACATTGGTAGAGAGGGAGGTCATGGGACAAATTGGTAAATTAGTCTTTGGTAGCACCAATGATGAAGACAATACTAATGATGAGGTGGAGGAGTTTGTCGGAGAAGGACTCATGATACCAGGTGGATCATTGGCGAATCTAACAGCGATGCATGCAGCACGGCATAGATGGAAGGTGGTGAATGGTTACACGAAGCAGCAGCAGCAACAAAAACAGCATAATGAGTATCGTCAATGGTTGGATAATATCAATGAGACGTCGGAGGTGGAAGAGGAGAAGAAGTTGGATGATATGACATTGAATAAGCATATCAATGCTATCCTATCGCCACCCTCGCAGAAGAAGCAACAGCAGCAGCATCTCTACATTACCAACAATAGTGCAGATGAACCACAATATGATCTTGTAGCATTTGTATCGAGTGAGGCACATTACTCCTTTGCCAAATCGGCACGTGTGCTAGGGTTACGTGAGGATGATTTGATTGTCATCCCGACGAATGCAGATGGGTCAATGAATGTTGAGGCGCTTGCCAAGAGTTTTGATGAGTTGGAGTGTGAGTTGGAACAGATTGTGAGGGAGGAGGATGGTGCAGTTGTTAGAAGTAATGCAGATGTCAAGAGGAGGAGGAGGAGGAGGGTGCCATTCTTTGTGGCGTGTACTGCCGGAAGCACTGTGAGGGGATCTTTTGATGATATTGCCAAGATTGTGGAGGTTTGTCGTGGTTATGAATCTCGTCAGCCTTCGTCCAAGCAACACTACGAACGATCCATCTGGGTCCACGTCGACGGAGCATGGGGAGGATCCGCAATCTTCTCCTCCCGCAATGAAATCCGATCCATAACCCACATGGACGAAATCCGACACGCCGACTCATTCACATTCAACCCTCACAAGATGCTTGGTGCTCCTCAACAAACTACTGCATTCATTGTTCGTCATCGTAATGGATTGCGGGAAGCCAATGCCGCAGGAGCCAAGTATCTATTCGATCCACGTAAGAATGGTGCCGAGTACGACTTGGGTGATCTATCCTACACGTGTGGCCGACGCACCGATGCCGTGAAACTGTGGGCAATGTGGAAATACTACGGGCGGTCGGGGTTGGGATCACGTGTCGATCAAAAGGTGGATGAATTGGAATGCTTTGTGAAAGAGGTGCGAAAACGACGGAATACCTTTGCATTGGCGTGTCGTCCATGGCCGTTTAATGTGAACTTCTTCTATTTCCCTCCGAGGATACGTGAGGTTTTAGAGCAGCGGGGGATATTGCGACCGGTAGTCGAGGATGAAGATGATATGAGTGGAGGCGATGATGAGAATTCATTCATCCAAATCCCAGATGATATTGCAAAAGACTTGGCAGAAGTATCAGTGGCACTTAAGCTGCGTCTGCACGAGGCTGGGGAGATGATTATACCGTATCAGCCATTGAGTAATCAGCAGGCAGATTGCTTTCGTCTTGTTGTGGCTGGGAAGAAGGATTTGAAAGAGAGTGACATTTGTCACATCTTAGATACGATGGAGAAGTATGGAGCAGATCTGTAAGAGGGTGACTAAGAAAATGTGGCCCACTAAGTAATTAATTTGTGTTAGAAGACATTTTTGATAGTGGTTTTGCGTAAGTAGACTGCTATCATCGTTGACTTAATTGGTACATCCCTCACTGCTGCATTGATTGAACTTAGCCCCATGCGCAATGTACATTCACTCCTTGACGACTTCATTATTTGAACATCCTTCAAGTTCAAGCTATGTACACTGTCAACGAACAGGCCTAAACACTAAACAACACAAACGAACATCAGCGAACTTCTTCATAGGAACATAAAAACTGCTCAGCTCAGCCTCAGCAGGTACGTACCAAGGGAATCAATCTCAGTCCAAGCCATCAACCAACAACAGTTGCCACGGCGACGCCAATTATCTGTACATTCCGTCGATTAAAGGATAAAAAATGCCGAGATTGTGATGTCAACACACAAAGACGCACACAGCCCGAACAACCTCACCACGTACATAACCTTAAGTTACGCGGTAGTAGCCCTTCCCTTCTTCGTTATATACTTCCCAGAGTCAATGCCCAAGCAGCAGCCTTCTCAGTGAAATTCTTACTCACTTGTGCAATCAGTTCCATGTCGAGGCCTCTATGCTGGGCTACCAGAACACTCATCACGCATCGCTTCCGACGATCCGAAATCTCGCAGGCGATTTGACTGCTCAACAATCGCTCCAAGCCTCTGTACACGGCAGTTTCTTGCGGTAGCGTATCGATAGTAGTCGCCGTTTGAATGAGTGATCGTAGCACGGCGGCGTCTACCGATTCTTGACGTCTAAAGGTGAATATATCACTCTTGGAGTACCATGAGCTTGTGGCCTCATCCTTGGTCCATCGTGGAACGACGTGAGTTTGATGAGGGACGGATGCAAAGCGAACCGTGGATTCCTTCTTGCTGCGTTGTCGCTTGCGGCTTGAAGAAGTGGCCGAGATGGGCCTGCTCGTAGACTGCGTGTCGTCTTCAATAGGCTTACACGCTTCGATGAGTGGCCTTTTTCTCGTTTGGCGGCGTGACGGGGAAGCCATCGTGATGACGGCTGCTGCTGCTGATGATGATGACGGCTGCTCGTCTTGGCTTGATGATGATAGCGGCGCCGAAATCGTCGGTGTCGGTTCGGGAGTGATGCACTTGTTCATGATGAGCTCTTTTTCCCTGAAGTGCGTTGATCGTAATCTGCTGTTGCAATCAAGTTCTTTGGAGGTAGGTGTAGTGGTTTGGTTTCCAAGGAAAAAATAACTGTACTACCCGGGAGTTCACATCTTTGGTTGAAGTACATTTTCAGGCTGCGATAAAGAAGCGATCGATATACCACTTGCAAAAAGTACTACAGCAGACGTCATTCAATATCTACCACATATTTTTCAACAAACTTCAACTTTTCCACGATAAGCAGTGACGCACGTGAGTAAAAGGCCTACCCTAACCTCACAAGAAAATTATTGCACAGAGAACTGAGCTGGTGTCTGATCAATTTGCAGGACTCTCCTTCAACAAACCAATGCACTTTAACCTTCAACTGCTTTCCTTGAAACTACTTGATGCCACCAGCACAGCATCACAGACATAAAAAATTCATACTTACATATCACACCACAACCACAGCAACGAGGAAAGAAGCCGCAGGGATTTTACTTACCAACACCGCAAGGAAGATCAAAACCCGACTCACCGCCCTTCCCAAAGAACTCATCATGAACAAGTGCATCACTCCCGAACCGACACCGACGATTTCGGCGCCGCTATCATCATCAAGCCAAGACGAGCAGCCGTCATCATCATCAGCAGCAGCAGCCGTCATCACGATGGCTTCCCCGTCACGCCGCCAAACGAGAAAAAGGCCACTCATCGAAGCGTGTAAGCCTATTGAAGACGACACGCAGTCTACGAGCAGGCCCATCTCGGCCACTTCTTCAAGCCGCAAGCGACAACGCAGCAAGAAGGAATCCACGGTTCGCTTTGCATCCGTCCCTCATCAAACTCACGTCGTTCCACGATGGACCAAGGATGAGGCCACAAGCTCATGGTACTCCAAGAGTGATATATTCACCTTTAGACGTCAAGAATCGGTAGACGCCGCCGTGCTACGATCACTCATTCAAACGGCGACTACTATCGATACGCTACCGCAAGAAAACTGCCGTGTACAGAGGCTTGGAGCGATTGTTGAGCAGTCAAATCGCCTGCGAGATTTCGGATCGTCGGAAGCGATGCGTGATGAGTGTTCTGGTAGCCCAGCATAGAGGCCTCGACATGGAACTGATTGCACAAGTGAGTAAGAATTTCACTGAGAAGGCTGCTGCTTGGGCATTGACTCTGGGAAGTATATAACGAAGAAGGGATGGTCTGATCCTAGTTATTGATATTATCAACTAAGCTAGTTGAACATTTGTAAATATTATCCCTGTCTCTACACTCTCATCTGTGTTTATTGCTGACAGCATCCTACCTCTTTAGTATCATTCTTGTCATCTTCTTGTCGTTTCAAATAGAAAAAAGTGCATTGATTAGCGTCGTCCCCTCTTGAGTCTCTATCATCATCCCTTACTACACTAGGCATCAAGCATATACCCTTATCACGATAGAGAAGGAAGAGATCCTCCCAGCCGCACTCGCACATGCTCCTTCACTATTACACCTCTTAAGTAGCGTTATGTAGTTCCCGCTGAGCTGTTTTCACTATCAGGCCCAATTTGAGGTGAGAGAAGAAGGTTTAGAAGTTCGATGATGTTCTTTCTTCTTACGTGGTGAGGCCTTTTGTTTTTTGCCTGAGATTGTTATAAGTAAACTTTGATTTAGAGGTATGTAATTTAGGAGTAAGTACTTAGGTAAGTAGAGCTGAGGAGGCGAGGGCTAAAAGTCGCATCGATCCAAAATCCAACAATCGGCGAATACTTCGATCTATGTAGATGATATATAGATAGATAGATAGATTATTTTAGTAGCTACTCTCTAGACCCAGGATCAGTAGAGAAAGGAGAACTTAAACCAGGAGGGGCCCGGGCTGTGCCCGAGGACGCCTGTGGGGCCTGCTGGGTACGGGTTGGCCGCCGGAGGTGGATGGCGAACGCTTTGGTGCAGGCGAGGCCGAACTGTTGGAGGAAGTGGATTCTTGGGGTGGGCGCAGTGTAGGAGTGGCCGTAGAATTTCTGATGATAAACAAACAATACTACTAAGTGTACCGACCATGCTAATGGAGAACCCGATAAAATAATAATTCGGGTCACTGCGTGAAGTTGCCCCCGGAGGGACAGTTGGCACGCCAAAAAGTAGAGGGTTGGTACGCACGTGTCAAAAGTAGAATATGTACTTACTACTGTTACTGTTCATTAGTCTACTGCTCCAAATCAGATCCATCTTTGATACTATTGTACCAGGCGGGCAGAAGGAATTCACACCCTCCTTCATACGTTGTTGAAGGTAGACCAGCAAAGAATTTGTCATCTAGCCGCATATAATAATATGGTAGATCTACTCTGAATCTGGTCAAGACTTCCCTTGCTAAGTAGCTGCATTGATTATGAGTATCACATTATTTAATCACTGTTATTGCAGTTGTGATGACATTGCCTACTTGCACTAGTACCCTTCATATTCATTGATTTCTCAGATAATCGTCTCAGCCCTCAGTTGCGGTGTAGCATCTTCAATATTCTTCAATTGCATGTTAAACCATGCAATATCCACACGACCAAACATGCTGCTCTCATCGCAATCGCAAATACAGATGCGTGGGTTGAGCCGGGCAGTGTTCAGGTTGGTCCCGCCGCCAGTCATGGAGGATTCATTTCTACTGTGGTGGTATTCCAGATTATAAAAGGATGTGCTACTGTCTTGAGAGTGCTGGGAGCCGGTGGAGCTAGAAGGGTCTCTGGCGTTGTCTCTGATGCTTGGTGTAGCTGCTGGGGTGCTGTTATGTGTAGAACTATTGCTGCTGGCAGCGGCAGCCTCCTCGGCAATCCTTCTACGAGTACGAGGACGATTGTTTTCATTGACATCACTCCTGATCCTGTGAAATCCCCCGCCCCTTCCCCTCCCAACTCGTCCTCTGCCTCGATGACCTCCATCCCCCCTCCCACTCAGACCGCCGCCACGATCCCCCCTCCCCCTCCCACTCAAACCACCGCCACGACCCCCCCCTCCTTCTTCTTGGTGGCATGCTGATTAATCAAACAAAAGTCGATCCCAAAAATATTGCGAGAGCCTCCGGCTTCACCTAAGATAAAATGGATGAGGCGAATCAGTGCAACGGCAAAGTTGTCTTTAGATAGAACATGAACGAATCAAATCAGTATAAACGGTGCTTCGCCCGGGGGGCTCGCCTAAGAAAATCACGCTTCTGTTAATGCCGTGTGATCAATGATTTGTTGGCATCATCATCAATTCACAATATCTCTTCTTCTGTGGGATCCACTGATTCATGATAATGTTGCCCAAAAGGCCTGAAAGGATTATGCGTCCTCTCTCACAATATCTCGGCTGGCTCCTCATCAGATTTGTAAAGTGTACTGAAGTAGCCACAATTTATTTTCATTCATCGTTGATCGGCGAAGATCATGACAGTTGGCACGAGCGCACCCGCCAACTAATTTCATTGATCAAAGAACTCACGTCGTAAGAATCCACCAGTACAATACTCGACTTAATGCTTGTCTTGCTTGTGGTTGATTGTGATTTCGAAAATGAAAGCGGTTTCGAGTTAGTGCGCGCGGCTCGGCGCGGCGCTGGCCAGAATTACTATCTTGGTAGTCTACTCTGAATCTGGTCGAGACTTCCCTTGCTAAGTAGCTGCATTGATTATGAGTATCACATTATTTAATCACTGTTATTGCAGTTGTGATGACATTGCCTACTTGCACTAGTACCCTTCATATTCATTGATTTCTCAGCCTTATTTAGGTCAGCCTAGATACGTAATCGTCTCAGCCCTCAGTTGCGGTGTAGCATCTTCAATATTCTTCAAGTGCATGTTAATCCATGCAATATCCACAAGATGCTCTCATTAAAGCAAGATACAGTTGTTTCTGGCCGTTGCTCGGATGCTGGGGGCAGCAGCAAGTGCGGCATCTGCAGCCTCCTCGGAAATCCTTCTACGAGTATGAGGACGAGTGCACCTCACATCGTAAGAATAATCCACCAGTACAATAATGCCGACCTTATTCGAGGTTTGAATTGCTTGTGCTTCTGAATTTGATATTTGATTCTCGATTCGATGGACCAAAATACAATATGACCACCGCTGGAATCGTCTCTTCGAGCTCTATCGATTAGTACCACTATCAATATCAAAAGATTCGCAGCTTCGTTCTCCCTGCGGTCGAACTCGCAAAATTTGAACACTTGGATCGGTAAGAAAATGACGGGTTGATTGGCCGAAGATCCAAAAACACACTTAACGTCTATCAGGTAAAATCTATGACTGTTTCATTGCTACTGGGCAGGATCCACCCCGACCCCGACTAAGAACGCTTCGCTGAAGACACTGTGTATTAATGCAGTAAGATCAATGAACTTACTCACTGGTGAGATCCCAAATACAGTTAAACTTTAATGCGGCAGGCTCTATGATGGGTTGGCACGTGTATCGTCCAACAATCATATGATACTACTTAGCTAGTTGATGATAGACCTAGGCTTCGGCTCTGGCTGCGCGGCGAGCGCGACGGGCTGGCCAGAAAACCTCCCGCCACTAATAAGATACCCATCCATCACTCACCACCACAAACGTAGGTACGTAGGTAAGACACAAAGTACGTAATTTACCCTAACTTTACGCTACTTTGAGCCCCACATGCGGATTGAGACCTATCAAACCAATAGCCTACTTGCGCCATAGTATGAAGATATTAAATTTATATTATCTCTACCATCTACCATGGACTCTTTTTAATCAATTCATAAGACTGAGTTTACATGGGCTCATAACCTTGAAAAGTTTTGTGCTCGTGGAGAGAGCGTTAACCCCTCATTAACCCCTCACCCGCACCCGCGCATCCCACTTTAAAAGGGCCCACTCCGGGGGCAATAAGACAAGCAGAAGCAGCCGACGCCTGGTCCTAAAGCAGCAGAAGAATCATGGTGACGCTTATCCGGACGCTCAAACGAATTATCACGTCGCCGCCACCGCCATCGAAGAATAAGCCAAACGAATCTAAGACGAAGAGAATTAGTACGCCGACCAACAACGAGCAGCAAAACGAATCGTCGAAGACACAGGCTGCACCGATAGTACACAGACACAGGCCCCAGAATCATTTTTCCGATCTTGCGTATCATAATAGTCAAGTGCAGAAGACAAAGGCTGCCACAGATGCTGTTGAGATGAGCAAGAAGAGAGACTCATCTGCTTTATCAAATCAAAAAGCCTTCGCCTTCGCTGCTGATACTCGTGATGAAACATCAGCATCGATGGATTCAGATGAGAGAAATACGCAATCCGACAGAAAACGAAAGTCTTCATCTACGTATATGGAGCTGCCTCCAAAAAAAGATGCTCATCTGATGGGTGTACTAATCAAGTCGTCAAAAGTGGAGTGTGTATCAGGCATGGGGCAACATGGACAAAGAAGAAATGCAGCAGTGAAGGATATGCTCAAATTTTGCTAAAAGAACGGAGGAGTTTGCCTCAAGCATGGGGCACAGAAGCGGCTTTGTAGGATGGAAGGATGTATGAATGGAGTTAAGAACGGAGGAGTGTGCTTCATGCATGGAGCACATAAGCGGCTTTGTAGGATGGAAGGTTGTATGAATGGAGTTATTAAAGGAGGAGTTTGTATAAGGCACGGGGCTTATCGCTTATGACTGCAAAGTGCCTTAGGCATGGGGCAAAGAAGAAGCTATGTAGTAGCGAAGGATGCACAAACTTTGTTCAGAAAGGAGGAGTATGCTATCGTCATAGGCATAGGGCAGAGGGCAAATGATGCAGCAGTGAAGGATGTACAAATTACTCTCAGAGGAGGAGTGTGTAAGAGACATGGGACAGAGGTCAAACGACGATGTAGCTTTGAAAGATGATGCTCAAATGACTTTATAGGTGTAGGATGTACGTTATAAATTAATGGTTTGTGTTCATCATTAGTTAAGGATGTACGACTAATGTTAAAAATAAGAGGTAGTGCAAATCAAGAAAACAGGAGTAAGTTTGTATCTGCCTAGACCTGCCGTCTCACTCTAGGCTTATGAGCACGGCTCTGAGTATGATTGTCTTCCTCCCCTCACCATGTCAATGTCATTGCAGCTTTGTGCTGTCTTCCTGATCTGCCTGGTCCTGGATTGATTGACAGATGTAGATGTAGAAATCAATCCAAGGCCTGCTGAAAAAGCATAATCTTCTTGAAGAGAGGATACGACTGCTGATGATGATGCTTAGCTTGGAGAAATGATATCTGCAAAACGAAGGGGAATCGGCAAAAGTGCAAGGTGCATCTATCTTTGCAATAATACAAATAGTTGCACAGGTTGTACACGATACACAAATAATGAAAGCTCTCTCACACAATAAGTACAATACCAAGAAACGAGGCTGCTTTTGTGATCCGCCTGTCACACTTTCTGTCTTTGGTTTGTGACATCTCGATCTCCACCACCACCACACTACTCAAAGCAAAGCAACATGCACCACAAACTAACATTCCGCCTCTCTTCGGTCTCTCTTCGGTGCACGTGATAATATCTTAAATATCATTAGCGATACATTGAAAGTGTCCAGCAGCAATTGATTACCTCGCATTATGCCGACTCAGCTGAACTACGTGAAGGGAGAATGGCTCGACCGCGAGGAGGAACTGCTCTTACGCCGTGCAGAATTATTGTCCGAGAAAAAAGATCTCGTGACCAAAAAAGATGATTTTGCTGCTCGCATGTCTGCCGGCCCACCACCATCTGTCCATCCCAAAAGTGCTGCTGTTGTTGGCAGTCAGGTTCCGAAGGATCTCGTGACAGCTGCCGACGGACTGCTCTGCATTGGCGGCGGCAATGCTGGGTTACAGCAGCCGGCGGATATTCATGTAACACAAATCGTGGACGAAAAATCATCCACAGCAGCCGCCTCCAAAAAGATCACGAAGAAGCGACAGTTATCATCAAAAGAGGCTGATGATGATGATGATGATGATGATCCGTCTTCAAAGAAACAGAAGAAGTCTTATGTCAAACTGTGCAGCGTCGAAGGATGCGCCAAGCTCGTTCAGAGTAAAGGAGTTTGCATCGGGCATGGCGCGAAGCTCAAACGGTGCAGCAGTGAGGGATGCCCCAACAGAGCTGTCAAGGGAGGAGTGTGCAAAAGGCACGGAGCGGTTGTGGAACGAAAGAAATGCACTGCCGCGGATTGTACCAATCTAGCAGTCAAGGCTGGTGCGTGTCTTAAACATGGGGCCAAGAACCGCAGCAGTGAACCGAAGAAGACACCTGCCAACAAGAAGGGAAGAAAAGTGAAAGAGCCCTTGCTATGTAAACCAGTTACACCTGGTACACAGCCCAAAGTCAAACGATGCACCATCGAGGGATGCAACAGGCAAGCCAAACAGGGGGGAGTATGCGTAAAGCATGGGGCGAAAGGTGGAAGCTCCAAATGCTCTCACGAGAATTGCCCCAAGTATGCCCAGAGGGGAGGAGTATGTATTGAGCACGGGGCGGTGTTTGTGCGAAAGAGATGCAGTGTCAAAGGCTGTGATAATGGGGTGAAGAAACGAGGACTATGTCGTAGGCATGGGGCATATGCGGGAGATACTCCTCCGAAGTAACTTTGTTTTCTTGAGTCTTAATCGTCATCTCTCTGTTGAGAGAGAGATACTGTCGTTTAGGGGTCACCTAAAAGTGTGTATTGTATTGGAGTCTTCATGTCATGATGGGGGAGGGGCAATGTAACATGTATAGAGTGTCAATTCATAGATTTAATTGAATAATTTGTTGCTCAGTGAAAGCTACAATCACGCCAAGCATACAGCTGAATGCGATATAATACACGATAAACGCTTTGTGCTAAAATTAAGCCTACAACAAAACGCTATTGAATGCTGAATTACACTATCTATACCTTGAGATCCAAAAATGTAGGCATGCTGATTTCTCTTGACATACGGCGAGGAGAGCACTCATTTTGTTGTTGCCTCAGCCGCATCAGATGTGCTTCGGAAGAAAGTCTTTTCAACTCCTCTGTACAATTGCCTGTACCTTCTTCGTCGTCCTCAACAGCGTCATTAGTAAAGAAGAAAGTCAACATCGCACCAACTATCGAAACACATGCACAAAGCAAGATAACTTGCGCATCTCCCACCCATGTAGCCAGGGGAAGAAATAGTACTGCTCCAAGCAAAGCACCAATCTTACCACTTGCTGCGCATATGCCATTCAAAGTGGAGCGGATTGAGCGTGAGAAAGTAATGCTTGGTAGCATAAAGGTCTATGGAGGAGATACCATCGTGTCAGTGAAGTCATGCATGTGTTGTCAAAGGCAATTATTCATCCATATCCTTACCGTTGTATTTGGCCCATAATTTGAGAAGAAGAAACTTGCTCCATACAACCCAAGTAATGCATACTTATTCAATGAGTCAAAATTGTAACCAATGTATGCATAGAGTGCCGCCATACACAAGAAGCCCTGCAGTTGAATCCTTCGAGGACTCTGCCTTCCTACCATGTATATACTTATGAGATAACCTGATGAAACGAAGTAAAGAATGAGTGAGTTCACAGCACTCCACATCACCACTAAAAAAATTAGGATCGCTTACCCGGTAATGCCATCACTCCAATGATTATAGCATCACGGATCAAATCAAGTTCTGTTTCCGATTGTCCAAAGGCAGATTGTAGAACTTTCGGCTGGAACAATGCATTACCATAAAACAAAATGTCGAACAAGAGCCAACATCCTGCAGTACCAACGAGTTTGTGTCCAAGTTTATCTTCATTTCGAATTTGTTCCAGCATGGATGTGGGTTGAAGTCTTACTTGTTTTGGTATTTGTTGTGTGGAAGTCTCATCGTTAGAGGACTGCAATGAATTTCTCCTACGATACAATCTTGTAATGATTAGTAACAACCCAGGAAGACTGCCCATTCCAAGAAGTAGCCTCCATGCTACATCTGATCCGTCACCAAACATAAGCACAAGAACATATGTAATCAGAGGTACTGCGAGATAAGCCACGCCTTGCATGGAAAACATCTTCGCCAATAATTTCGGCCTGTTGCCTTTTTCAGATGAGGACTCGGCAGTAATCGTAGCAGAGAGAGGATATACTCCACCGCAGCCAAAGCCGAGGAAAAAGCGCCAACACGCCAGCTCTGTGTATATCGAGACATCATTTGACAAGAGTAGTGTGCCACTGAAGGCACTCATGAGCGCTGAAACAACTTGAACACACATGACGACGGCCATGGCCATATGCCTGCCCAACCAATCTCCTAAAAGACCTCCGACGAGCTGGCCTACAATCATCCCTCCTATTACAGCAGAACTGCAACTTGTGATATCCGATGACGTATGTGGCGGGTGACTTGATCGCATGAGAGCAAGTGCCAATGAAATGTTGAAAGTGTTGTAAGCGGCAGAGAAGTTGCTTGCCATTGCCAACCTTGCATCGGCAGTGGTGGAGTTTCGTTTGGTTAGTGAGAGATCAGGAGATGACGTATCGCAGGTAGAAGATGAATCTACTGTCGGCGCTAGTGATAATTCAGGGGAGAACTTGATTGGCGAGGAGTACTCGGCCCCAATGACCATGCCGATGGCTTCATCATCTTCTGGCAGATGCTGCTTAGACATGGCGCCGTAGTAGTCGTGATATTTAGGCTTCTGTTGCTGCATGGTTGGCAATAGAGCGTTGCCGCTGTTGAGAACGTGTTTGTAGTCCATCTTTTGCAGCTTTACCCCATGTTATTGCTCATGTTGTGCATGTTGCTTTGTTTCATTGGGCGGTTCTGCCGCATCTTGTGAATCTCTCTCGCCTGTTTTCTTTTTTTGAAATGAGAACTTGTCGCAACGTCATTCAATAAAGACGTCTATCTCTCCCAAGATGTACCTTTCAATTCTGATCAGAATCAATCACGCTATCTTACGAACACATCATCATCCGCGAATTGGTATCAATTTTATCCGGGTTTAGGATGGATAAGTAGGTAATGTAAAGATACTCTAGTAGCAAGAATTCAAGATCAAATTGTACAATACTTATTGCATAATTTAAAGGTGATATGTAGAATCCCCTTGCAACCCCCTTCATGTGAACTCCCGTTTACCCTAAATATTTTTGCGAACTTGTCATGCTGCCTAAGTACCTCACATCAACGATGACAGAAACCACGATCAGAGAGAGCATCTGCTACATCTGCTGTTCTTGTCCCTGGTGTCAGTTCTGCTCTTACATTTGTGCTCATAAGTGAAAGGAGAACACACACCGATCATCATGTTGTCAACAATGGCCGAAGCCGAAGAGCTCATCGTAGACTTCCCCACCCATCGGAGCCGATCTATGAAACCGGTACACTTTGCCGATACGTCGACGCTGTACATTGTTCACCGCCACGAGGATGACAACAAAGGCGTTCATCGACACGATCTCTGGTACAACAAGACGGACTATTCCCGTATGAAGCTTGCCAACCAGAAGTCCGTCATCAAGGTTCGAGCAATGGCTTCTGCTGGAGTTCCTGTTAGTTACTCTGGAGATGGCGGCTCATCCGATGACTGCCTTATTGGCATCGAGCATCTCCTTACTCCAGCGACTGTCAGGGAGGCTATGGCCTGTAGGCGACGATGCGTCCGAGCCGTCCTCGGAGAACAAGAAAGGCAAGCGATGATGAATCCATCTGCTGACGAAATTGTGTGGGATAATATCGCAACTGCTTCATTTGTTGAGACGAAGAGGGCTGCAATCAGAGCACGGAAGCTTGGCAAGCTTCACCATGACTCCATCTAAGGCTGAGGATGAGGCCGATTTTCTTGGTGGATCAAGTTTGTGGAGACAATTTTTGATTTTTGATAGATGCTTCTTTTGAGTAGTATCACGTAACATAGTAATACTAGGCTGAAATAGAGGAATATGTTCTCCGTCGTGGCTCAGATGTGTCCATCTAATATCAAAGAAGAGATGCGTTTACGTTTACGTTGAGAGAGGGTGGCTCTTCCTGTATCTTTGTTCTCAATGCCTACCCACTTCACTTCCAATAAAGAAGAGTTGTACCCACTGATTCAAAACAACAAATCTTGACTAGTCGCTGCAATATAAACAACAGCAGCCATGTTTATGCTAGCATGATCCACAGGCTATGCACGATCCACGTCACAGTCAAATTCAAATGTATCTGCATCTGCATCTTGATCACAGTCGAGGAATGTGTGTATGTGTAGTGTAAGAGAGGACAAGAGGTGAAATTTGCAGTAGTGAAAGATGCACGAATCACGCTCAGAATGGATGTGAGTGTGCAGGGAGCATGGAGCAAAATCATGTGGTGCAGCAGTGAATGATGCCATTGCATCACAAGCAAGTCCAACATAACACGAGGATTCTGAGATGTCCTCGTATCGCCTCGATCGGGCCAATCAATGTGACAACACAAGTTGTGTCATGCGACATGAGAATTCAAAAATCAAATCTCAGAAATCTTAAATCTTGAGTCAACAATGCTAAGAAGTTATTTGCTACAGTAGACACAAGATATACACTTCAATAGCAGCAACAACTAGACAATCATGGCCAGCATACTCGGCACCCTAACCTCCCTCCCAGCCTACACTCTATTCCACATCTCATGGCTCCTCCACTCGCTCCGCCGCCCCCTAATCCTCGTCTCCCTCCTCTGCCTCCTCTCCAACCCCTCCGCCGCAATCGCCAAGTGTAAATTATTCTACACGACATTTCTCTACTTGGCATTCTGTCAAGATAAGAAATTCACCATTCCAAAGGACGATGCCTCTCAACACTTTAGTACCGAATTTGGCGGCACTGCATCCTCGGCTCCATCGTCATTTAAAACCAAGAAAGTAATTGTGATCCGCCACGGAGAATCCACATGGAATGACACCTTCAACCCCGGCGGACGAAATATCGCCCTCTTTATCCTATTCTACATTCCCAACATGATCAAGGCAATCTTGACAGAGGCATATTTCTTTGTTTCTGGAAAAGAGTCGGAAAGTTGGTTCTTCGATTCGGCACTAAGTACCAAGGGAGTCAAGCAGATTGAAGGATTGAGGAAATTTTTGCAAAAGGAAAAAATGCGATTGGGGAGTGGCAATTTCATGGATGAGCGTGAAGAAGTTGCCATTCAAGAATTGTTAAATGTAGGATCATCCACGGGGAATTCCATGGTGGTTTCCTCCAATCTACGTAGGGCAATTTCCACAGCGGCAATTGGACTAAGTGATCGATTTGCTGCCGCGCAGAACAAACACGATGATACTATTTTGTTATTGCCCTCGTTGCAGGAGATATCGTTTAATCCGGATGCACAGACTATTTTGCCTCCGGGGGGGATGGCTCATCCGACTTGGTGTGATATGACTATTCCGGGAGTGCCAGTGGAGAAATTCTCGGGGTTGATTGATACCCAACATCATACTGGGAATAAGGCATTGGATTCGACGGGGTTGATTCGTCTTAATCAGTTTGTATCGGATGTGTTTTCTTCCAAGTGTGAGAAAGATGTGATTGTTGCGGTGGGGCATTCGTTATTCTTTCGATCCTTCTTTCAGTTGTTCTTGCCAAGGAGTTTGGAACACATCTCCAAGAAGAAGAAGTTGGTGAATGGTGGTACGGTCATGGTGACCTTGGGTGAGGTAACGTTGGAGGATGGCAAAAAAGTTTACATGATTGATCCCAAGAGTATTGTTGTTGTGTATGGTGGATTTGGGAAGCACACCAAGAAATAATGAGAGGAGAGTTGTGAGTTGGTGTGGTGATGGAGAGAGAGAGAGCAGGGGGGATTGGAGATACATGATAGATGTTGCATGTTTGGTTGTGTTGGCAGACTTCATCTTACAAACCAAAATATATGAATTGATACTTGTATTTACCCCACCATCTCTCTCTCTCTGTAGAAGATGACGATTAAGACTCAAGACCACAGTTACTTCGGAGGAGTATCTCCCGCATATGCCCCATGCCTACGACATAGTCCTCGTTTCTTCACCCCATTATCACATCCTTCGACACTGCATCTCTTTCGCACAAACACCGCCCCGTGCTCAATACATACTCCTCCCCTCTGGGCATACTTGGGACAATTCTCGTGAGAGCATTTGGAGCTTCCACCTTTCGCCCCATGCTTTACGCACACTCCCCCCTGTTTGGCTTGCCTGTTGCATCCCTCGATGGTGCATCGTTTGACTTTGGGCTGTGTACCAGGTGTAACTGGTTTACATAGCAAGGGCTCTTTCACCTTTCCTCCCTTCTTGTTGGCAGGTGTCTTCTTCGGTTCACTGCTGCGGTTCTTGGCCCCATGTTTAAGACACGCACCAGCCTTGACTGCTAGATTGGTACAATCCGCGGCAGTGCATTTCTTTCGTTCCACAACCGCTCCGTGCCTTTTACACACTCCTCCCTTGACAGCTCTGTTTGGGCATCCATCACTGCTGCACCGCTTGAGCTTCGCGCCATGCCCGATGCAAACTCCTTTACTCTGAACGAGCTTGGCGCATCCTTCGACGCTGCACCACAGTTTGATATACGACTTCTTCTTTTTCTTGGGAGACGGATCATCACCATCATCATCAGCCTCTTTTGATGATAATAACTGTCGCTTCTTCGTGATCTTTTTGGAGGCGGCTGCTGTGGATGATTTTTCGTCCACGATTTGTGTTACATGAATATCCGCCGGCTGCTGTAACCCAGCATTGCCGCCGCCGATGCAGAGCAGTCCGTCGGCAGCTGTCACGAGATCCTTCGGAACCTGACTGCCAACAACAACATCACTTTTGGGATGGACAGATGTTGGTGGGCCGGCAGACATGCGAGCAGCAAAATCATCTTTTTTGGTCACGAGATCTTTTTTCTCGGACAATAATTCTGCACGGCGTAAGAGCAGTTCCTCCTCGCGGTCGAGCCATTCTCCCTTCACGTAGTTCAGCTGAGTCGGCATAATACGAGATATTTAATTGCTGCTGGACACTTTCAATGTATCGCTAATGATATTTGAAATATTATCAAGTGCACCGGACCGAAGAGAGGCGGAAGTTAGTTTGTGGTGCATGTTGCTTTGCTTTTGAGTAAGTGTGGTGGGTGGTGGAGATGAGATGTCACAAACCAAAGACAGAAAGTGTGACAGGCGGATCACAAAAGCAAGCCTCGTTTCTTGAGTACTTTTGTGTGAGAGAGCTTTCATTATTCGTGTATCGTGTACAACCTGTGCAACTATTCGTATTATTGCAAAGATAGATGTAAAGCAGATGGTCAATCAGATGATGCTTCATTTGTGATAGGAATGACAAAGACTTATCACCACCTTCCCTTCACCTTCAATAACATGCAATTGCGCTCTGTCTCTCTTGCTCAAAATATTGAGAATTGATTCGCACCTTGCACTTTTGCCGATTCCCCTTCGTTTTGCAGGTATCATTTCTCCATAACTATGCTTCATCATCAGCAGTCGCATCCTCTCTTCAAAAAGATTATGCTTTTTCAGCAGGCCTTGGATTGATTGCTACTTCTACATAATCAATCCAGGACCAGGCAGATCAGGAAGACAGCACAAAGCTGCAGTGAGGGGAGAAAGACAACCATACTCACAGCCGTGCTCATAAGCCTAGAGTGAGACGGCGAGGTCGGGGCAGATACAAACTCTTGTTTTCTTGATTTGCACAAACCTCTTATTTTTAACATTAGTCGTACATCCTTCACTAATGATGAACACAAACCTCTTATTTTTTAACGTACAATACATCCTACACCTATAAAGTCATTTGAGCATCTTTCAAAGCTACATCGTCGTTTGACCTCTGTCCCATGTCTCTTACACACTCCTCCTCTGAGAGTAATTTGTACATCCTTCACTGCTGCATCATTTGCCCTCTGCCCTATGCCTATGACGATGGCATACTCCTCCTTTCTGAGCAAAGTTTGTGCATCCTTCGCTACTACATAGCTTCTTCGTTGCCCCATGCCTAACGCACACTCCTCCGTTCCTAACTCCATTCATACATCCTTCCATCCTACAAAGCCGCTTCTGTGCCCCATGCTTGAGGCAAACTCCTCCCTTCTTAGCAAAATTTGAGCATCCTTCACTGCTGCATTTCTTCTTTGTCCATGTTGCCCCATGCCTGATACACACTCCACTTTTGATGACTTGATTAGTACATCCATCAGATGAGCATATTTTTTTGCGGTAAGCAACCTTCTTTGGAGGCAGCTCCATATACGTATTTTTCTCATCTGAATCTATCGATGCTGATGTTTCATCACGAGTATCAGCAGCGACGGCGAAGGCTTTTTGATTTGATGAAGCAGATGAGTCTCTCTCCTTGTTCATCTCAACAGCATCTGTGACAGCAGCCTTTGTCTTCTGCACTTGACTATTTTGATACACAAGATCGGAACAATTATTCTGAGGCCGAGGCCTGTGTACTATCGGTGCAGCCTGTGTCATTAACGATTTGTGTTGCTGTTTGGTCGGCGTACTAATTCTCTTTGTCTTCGAAGATTCGTTTGGCTTATTCTTCGATGGCGGTGGCGGCGACGTGATAATTCGTTTGAGCGTCCGGATAAGCGTCACCATGATTCTTCTGCTGCTTTAGGACCGGGCGGCGGCTGCTTAAGTATCTTCTCTTATTATTTTATCGGCTTCTCTTCATTCTCGCCATGGTTGATGAGTAGATAGATGAGTAGATAGATAGATTATTTTAGTAGTTACTCTCTAGACCCGAGGAGTTGATGGTCGGAGTATTGTACGTACGTACCTGTGTCGTTATGCCAGCTGGATTGTTGTGCTGGTGGTTCCAATAATTTGGCGGGAGTTCGCAGTTAATGGAAAATCTGACCCGATGCGACTTTTCTTTCGAAAGTTTCTGAGTTTGTGAAGGGGAGTTGAATGGACGTTGACAAAAATAATGATGCTTATCCACTTTACGATTGTTGCCATAATAGCAGCAGCAGATAGCAGCAGATTCGCTGTTGCCTTTTCTCCTCTACGACATGCTGCAAGAAGACAAAGCAAATCATCCATGCAAATGCAACCAATTGAAGAATTGGCAGATGATGATCTCGTCGCTCTACCCTTTGATGGCTATCTCACAGCAACAACAACATCCGACGACGACGAAGCAAAGATTCAATTGAGATTATGTGTCATACGAAATCAGCAATACATTTACCCATTAATACGTCATGAAGATGATGTGGAAACAGATTTATTTCTAGATCCAAGATTTATTGAGAAACAGATATCTTTGCAAGATATACTGCAGTGGTGGAATGCTAACGACTCCAGCAATGAAGTAAAGAGCGAGCTACAATATTATGGAGTGGGGTGGTACGGTCAACGTCCAGTGCCATCATTAGGCGGTGGACCGGGGTATGGTGCAGAAGCGGATGAAGTTTGGAGTATTGACGAAGATGTATTGGAACAACTTCTGAATGAAGACGGGGTGGATCTCCCTGTGATTGATGTAGGTATGGCTCATGGGGAGAAGGCTCGTGGAGGGGCTTTATTTTGAGAGAGATGGTGACGCACTGAAGTAAGTATGATTCCCTCAGTTGGTGATTAGTCCTTCTAAACCTTCTGCAACAAAAAAGTTTGTGAAGCGCATAACCGTGTCTACGACTATGATATAATTCTGTTTGGCAGCTGCCAGTATAAAGAAGCAAAAACTGGCAATTATAAAAGTTGCAGCAGGTGGATAAATACACAGGATAATTTCCTCTAGTAGAAGGTCGACGAGTAAATTGGATGTTGCAGAACAATTTTTCTTGCAGACGAATTTCCCACATGCCTGCGGCATCATAATCCTTTACTTTGAGCTTGCTTTGAACATCCTTTCCTTAAGTGCTGCATCCCAGGTCCCAGGGGTTTGCTCCATGCCTCATGCAAACTCCTCCTTTTTTGGCATAATTAGTGCATTCTTCCCTGCTGCATCTCTTCTTCTGTGCCCCATGCCTAATACACACTCCTCCTTTTCGAGCTTGGTTAGTACATTCCTCCCTGCTGCAGAGTTTGTGTTTGCGTGTGACCTTTGCCACATGCCTTATACACACTCCACCGACAACCATGTTTGTACATCCTTCACTGCTGCATAGTTTCCTCCTTGCCCCATGCCTCATACACACTCCTGCTTGGACAGCCACGTGTGTACATCCATTAGTGGTGGAACATATCTGTCTGTATTTATTTACATCAGCTTTCTTTGTAGGCAGCTCTTCATCCGTAGAAGCCTTTCGCTTTTGATCCAATTGGGTGTTTTTCTCATTTGAATTCACCGCTGCAGATTTTTCATCGGAAGTATCAGCAGTGGCGAAGGGCTTTTGTGATGAAGTTGAAGTTAATCTCAATGTGACAGCAGATGATGCTCTCTCTTTCTTGTTCATCTCGATAGCATCACTGGTGGTCTCTGTCTCTTTTATTTGATCATGGTGAACGTGACCAGCCGAAATATTCTGATCAGTTTGTGCTGTCGATGTGGCAGTCTTTGTCTGCAATGATTTGTTATTGTTATTTGGTGATTGCGGCGACGTGATGATTCTCTTGAGCGTCCGGATTAGTGTCACCATGATTCTGTGCTGCTTTTGCTTGTCTTAACAATGATTTCGCGTCTCTTCTCGTGCTACATACTTACTGGTTGCCTCGTTCGTTCTCCTCGTTCCCTGCCATGTTTTATGTCGTTGGTGGCAATGGAGGGCAGCCAATATTGTAGTGTTGGATGATGCGTGCGTCTGGTCACTGTACATATGTGCCAAAAACATGGTATGTAAAGATGAGTCTCGAAGGGCAACATAGGTGAACTAATAATTCCCAAGCATGTGCCACTCCAGTCGCGGGTCGCGGTCCCAGGACGACCGGACACCGGACCTCGACCGACGCGACCGGGACGGACAATTCAACTTGAAAAATAAACTAAGAACCCTCTCCCACACTACAGGTCTCGCTTCTGGGGGAAGCATTTCCGAAGGTGGTTGGGTTAAGAAGTGATGATAGGGACAATGGATGTCAAAAGCGGGCGAGCGGAGGTCCGCCCAGGCAATGGAGAGTCGAAAGTGGAGTTGTCTATAATCTGTTCATCATGATAGAATTGCCTAGCATTCATCCTTCCGATTTGATAACGAAGTTCTTTTAAGACGGTTATTGTATTCTGTGTCATCTATTACCATCCCCATTCAGTGGTTTGTTTCCCAGCTTACGACATAATCCTTACTTTGAGCTTGCTTCGTACATCCTTTCCTTAAGCATCCCAGGGGTTTGCTCTATGCCTCATGCAAACTCCTCCTTTTTTGGCATAATTAGTGCATTCTTCCCTGCTGCATAGTTTCCTCTGTGCTCCATGTCTCATGCACACTCCTCCTTTTTGGGCTTGATTAGTGCATTCTTCCCTGCTGCATCGTTTGCGTGTGACCTGTGCTCCATGCCTGTTACAAACTCCTCCTTTGATAGCTTGATTCGTACATTCTTCGCTGCTGCATAGTTTCCTCCTTGCCCCATGCCTCATACACACTCCTCCTTGGACAGCCACGTGTGTACATCCATTAGTGGAACATATCTTTTTGTATTTATTTACAGCAGCTTTCTTTGTAGGCAGCTCTTCGTGCGTAGAAGCCTTTCGCTTTTGATCCAATTTTGTTTCGGTGTTTTTCTCATTTGAATTCACCGCTGCAGATTTTTCATCGGAAGAAATTTTGTGGTGAAGTTGTGTTATCAGATGATGTTCTCTCTTTCTTGCTCATCTCGATAGCATCATTGGCAGTGGTCTCTATCTTTTTTAGTTGACCATGATTAACGTGATTAGCCGAAAAATTCTGATCAGTTCCTGTTGCTACCGTTGCAGTCTTTGACTTCGAAGATTCGTTAGTTGGTGGCGACGTGGACGTGGTGATTCTCTTCAGCGTCCGGATTAACGTCACCATGGTATATTATTTTGCAGCCTCCTCTTTGAGGAGCATGCAGCTGTTGTGAGAATAAATAGACGTTGTCAGGAATGTGGACCGAATGAGTAGTGCAGGTATTAATAATATGATATCAGGTGAACCATGATCACTACATAGCATAGTTGTCTTTTTGCCACGGCACATAAAAGAAGTTGGATGATGCGTGCGTCATGTCACTGTTGCCAAAAACATGGTAAAGATGAGTCTCGAAGGGCACATAGGTGTACTAATTCCCAAGCATGTGCCACTCCAGTCGCGGGTCGCGGTCCCCCCTGCACCAACCCGACATTTATATGAACGGAGGCCTACTAAACAAAATGTGTTTTACACTAGTAATTTAACTACGTTTTGAAGTAAAATCTGTGTTTAGCCCATGTACACACAAATGTCGGGTTGGTGCTGGACGACCGACGCGACGGGACAATTCAACTTCTTCAAAAATCGAATCATCAGTTGATAGTTGTTGATGCTCATCTTTCCATTACATAAATACAATGATACCATCATCATCTCGTAGCGGCAATAGCCTCTTTGCTGCTGCTTCATTATTCGTAGTATTAAATCTGCTTTGCCAATCAATCTTCTTTGAAGCAACTGCCTTTCAGCCAAATGCATTATATCGCATAAATCACTTCCAAAATGATGCTCCGAGGTTCAGGTTTCCAACAGCACTTTATGCAGCCAAAAAGAATAAGCAAAGCAACGATGATGATGACAGTGACAACGAAGCAATCATTTCAATACCATCCACCACCGCCGCAAGGAAGAAGTTGCTAGCCAAGCGAAAACAAGTCGAAGCCGACAGCGCCTCCTCAAAATCATCGTCCAAAATATCCATCAAGAATGACTACCAACAATCCAAAACCAAACGATTCGATGGCTACTATGCCTACACGGCACCCTCCAGTAAAGACGACGACGACGACAATGACAATTCGTATCTAATCGATCTAAAAAAGAAGATTGATCAGAAAATCATGCGCAACAACTGGAATCGAACCGGACAGCGCCGCCCACGTGTCAACGGGAACACCCTACTGCAACAACAACAATCATCGCAACAATCATCATCGATAATCACACCAGGTCAATTATTACCCGAGGTGCACGTCCAGCATGAAACAGACTCCATGCAATCGCTACTAGGATACAATCACTTTGAGGGGGAGTGGAGTGATCGCAATTCCACCACGTATCATGTTGCCATTGTCTTTGGGAAGGGCTTGATTCATGATCAGATATCCATCGAGTATGCTACTAGAATACGAACACTCGTCAAGATGCTCAAGGAAGAAGAGGGCTTTCGACCAAAATTAATTTGCTTTACGGGTGGGAACAAGAATACTGAGGAGTCCGGGAGCAACAGCAACGAAAATAATTCCGTCTCGGATGCTTCTGCTGGATATGTCTACTTTCGACACTTGTGTGCCTCACAGGATATTCATTTGGATCATTCCCAAACTAACGTATGGGTGGATAAACAGAATGGAAATGAGCGTGAGACAATGGAACGTGTCGCCTCGGAATTATGGAGAAAGTACATCAAAACATGGCTTCAGGAGCGACCATTGACGGAACGTCTCAATCAAAATTATGGAGTTGGTTGGCATATATTGGAACGACGTGTGGATATACACTTTACGTTAGTGTCGACTGAGTATCATTTGTGTAATTTGAATGATGTTCATCATCGTTCTCCCGGCAAAAGCTTTTTACAACCGTTGGTATCATTGCGTGGATTGGTTGGATCTGATCGATGGGTCAACAAGGATGAATTGGAGGCAATGGATCCAAGTTATAGTTCTTCAGTTCATGTGAGGAGTAGTAGCAATTCTGGGTCATCATCTTCATCAGTACTACCAACATCATCATCGGATTCGAGTGGTAGGGCGAGATTTGCAGGGATTGAGAATAGTGTGGATACTTCGTGGAGTTTTCAGTATGCGACGTTTCCATTTTTGCATGGGAAGGAGGATTCGATTGTGTTTTTGGGACAGTGTTATTTGCTTGGGGAGGAGTTGACTCCGCTTTTGGTGAATATGAAGGGGGTTGTTGAGCAGGTGAGTTATATAATATTGTAGTTTGTGTCGTGTTTGTGTGTGCGTGCTCTTCTCTTGTCTAACATCACCGCCTGCTCTGCATCACACTCGCTCATCAAATAATAAATATACCAATCAAGACGGAATTCTTCCAACGAGACAACTATCTACTTCTAACCTCCATCCGACGATCACTAGTCTCCCTCGTCGAGGCATTATACACCGACAAAGGCCAATCCATCCGAGCAGGAGTCATCAAATACTTTGAAAGTCAAGGACGCAACCGCTTCACAAAGGAAGATGTCAAAATTATCGTTCTATTGGAATCTGCACTATTGAACTTGGGCCGATGTATCGATTTGGTCAAGCCTGCTGGATTACTTGCCGGCTCTGTTCCTGCTCCTACTTGGGCTAGGGCATTAGATGCATTGGAGAAGAGTATGAACAATATTCAGGTTGTGTGTGATCCGGATCAACCGTTGGATCCAAAGGATTGGGGCAAGCTTTAGCTTTATGACTGCACGAATCTAACAACGTAGACTCACTCCCCTATTCTCTACATAAAACTTGCTCTGCGTTGCGGTCACGAAGAACAATCCTAACTGTGTTACAAATATATCCGTTCCATTGTGTTATCTCATCGCAACAACCATACATCATATGCTATGTATACAACACCAAAAAGAATAATATAATCATAACAACCGACAAGGCCACAATAATGATAAAATTGCGTTTCCCACCTGACTTTTGAATCAATTCCTTTGTTTTTCGTGTGACGAGACTTAGATTTTGTTCTGCAGTTTCTAAATCTTCTTCCATTTCGTTTAGCATTCTGAAAGGGAGGAGTGCAGAGATGAAGAGAGAATGAATTGTGTGTCAGATAGATGCTGTGGTGTTGTAATTGAGTCCAATGTTTTGAGTTTTAACATGATACAATTTTGATGATACGAGCAACCAGGCGCTTCCATTGATCCCTTCACTCTTATCATTCCGTTTCGATCGTCGGCGATGTACCAGCATTAGAAGATAGACGCCATTCAATTCATTTCATGTGAGTCCAAAAGATCCGTCGAGTCATTATAGTTTTGATCCGCCCCTAACATTTATTTGCTTCATTATAAATTTCCCCCTCCTCACTGCACAACCGCTGCAGCAGTACAGCACAAGTAAATACAAACACAACGATATATTAGCTCTGCAAAGCATGCAATCAACACTCACTTATTCTGATGACCCAACTCCTCATGAATTCCCATCGATATCTTACTCAGCCGTTCTGCCGATTGGCCGAGCATTTCGAGTCCGTCGTCTTGCTGCTTCATCATCATCTGATTATATATCGCCGTGCATATGAATATGTAAGAAAGCGATGCATGTTAGTTCAACGAAAGTAGTTGAGCAACGCCACAATGATGAACCAGCACAACACAAACAATGTAAATGAGCGCACCTGCTGCTGCCGAATCTCACGCTGTATAAAATCATCTTCCTCTATATTATCATCACTACTGTCAGAGTCCGAGTCACTATATGACCTTACTTGACTGTATTTGGATCCTCTGCTGTGGGCTGAATTGCTGTTGAACATGGTTGGGGTGGGGAAAGCAACACAACACATAAAATCAAGCAGTCGTTGTGTTGTGTTTTGTGGTCATCTGTCACAGGTGATTGTGTTGTTATCCGTACTGTGTCATAAGTCATATCGAAAATGTTCAAATTCAAATCAAGCTCATAAAGGAGGAGTGTGTAGAAGGCATGGGGCAAAGGTCAAACTTGCAACAGGAGGTATCCAAAGTACTGCTGGATTCCTTCGATACTTCACTGAATGGGCTGCAGAGATTGTCGATGAAGAGGCTGCAAGGGAAAGGGGCGACGAAAGCAGGAGTACCCTACATGGACAAATTTCAGCTATGGCTATGGGGGATAGGTCAATCGAAATATTGGGCGGCCCGAAGATATTTGAGGAGGCGATGAATCACATGAAGAGTGTTGAGAAACAAAGTCATGTTGAACGAGCAGAGGGTTTCTGATAAGACTCTACTTAAGTTGGTGTCACTGCACGTGTCGGAGGTCGCGTCACACTGTCACTGTCACTATTGATCTTGAAGAACAACACAAAGCTCTCAGGTGAGATCAAGGGTATCGTAACGAAGGCTGTTCATGCGGAATTGAAAGCAGTGAGCACATCCTTCGATCTGCATTGTTTGCGTATGATGTCCGCCCCATATCTCATACAAACTCCTCATTTTTGGCTTGATTTTAGTGCATCCCTCCCTGCTGCATTGATTGCGTTTGACCTTAGCCTTAGCCCCATGCCTCAAGCACACTCCTCCTTTTTGGGCATGATTAGTGCATTCTTCCCTGATATCTTTTGACCTTTGCCTCATACCTCATACAAACTTCTCCTCTGATAGCTTGATTCGTACATCCTTCACTGCTGCATAGTCCATAGTCATAGTTTCCTCCTTGCCCTTGCCCTTGCCCATGCCTAACACACACTCCTGTCTGAAGTGATGCGTGCATCCTTCACTGCTGCATAGTTTGCGCTTTGTTCCATGCCTTACGCACACTCCTCCTGTTTAGCACCATTCGGCACCATCTGCTGTAGCTGTGACATTCAATTTGCTGTAGCTGTGTCATTCAATTCAATTACTTTGGATAAGTGGACTGAGATGAGCCAAGGTTATTTTTGATTTTGATAGACGTGTCCCCCTGGTCCATATCAGATTGATTTCACCGCTGCCGCTGCAGACTGCACTACATACAGAGTGTCCTGCCATCGGCCATATTGATTGAAAAAGCAAAGAATCTGGAAGGGTCTAGAGTCTAGAGGATCCGAGGAGATACAGATAGAGAGGGCTGCGGCATTGAAGTGTCGTTTCCGCTTATATCAAAAGACATCATGTGGAGGTGGAGATGATATGACTCGGAGTGGATTATGGTGGGGAATATATGAAGCCACTCTCCATTCATGGAACACAGTCAGAAGGACAGGGAGAGAGCGGTGACATATGGCGCCATGAGCATTACATGGAGTGCGTTGGAAATTAGCCTCAGCAGCGTTTTGGAATCATCACAACCACGCTAATCACTAATGAGGAGAGAATCGTCCACACCCGCACGCCCAAGCTCCTCCGTTGGGGAACCATCATCGGTTCCGTGCTCTTCCATCGGTGGCTTCCTTGTCAAGTCTTACGTCGAAGAGAGAATATTGATCGTGATACCCAACGTGTGTTGGCCTATTACAAGCATGCAGCTGCCAACTCCTTCCATGATGGGGATGAGCGTCAAGCGAGGTATCTAGTTTGGAAGTACAAGGGAAAGAAGGATGCGCTTTGGCGTCGTCTGGAGGCAAAGTATGGGGTGCCAGTGAAGCATGCGTGGGAGTGGGATGATGAAGAAGAAGGTGGGTCGAAGGATGACGATGAGGCGGCCGAAGATTTGGATGGAGAGGGGGAGGAGGATGAGATGAAGGGAGAGGAGCTGTAAATTGATAATGCTGTTCTATCGAGCGAGTGACAGATGAAGTGCTAATCAGTGTTCTTAATTGGTATTAAGCTGTAAGGTACTCTGAGTATTGACACGAGAACGTTGGGGAAATTTCAAATGGCTAAGAATCCTCATCACAAGCGATTGGCCCCGTGCCTGATACAAACTCCTCCTTTTTGAGCATTGATTCGTGCATCCTTCGCTGCTGCATCGTTTCGTTTGACCTGCGCCCCATGCCTCATACAAACTCCTCCTCGGACAACCATGTTTGTGCATCCTTCACATGCTGCACAGTTTCCTCTTTGCCCCGTGCCTAATACAAACTCCTCCTTTTTGGCTTGATTCGTACATCCTTCGCTGCTGCAAGTACGTTTGCGTTTGCACCTGCGCCGCCATGCCTCATACAAACTCCTCCTCGGACAAACCTATGTTTGTGCATCCTTCACTGCTGCATAGTTTGACCTGTGCTCCATGCCTCATACACACTCCTCCTTTGTGGGCTCGATTTGTACATCCTTCACTGCTGCATAGTTTACGCTTTGCCCCGTGCCTAAAACACACACCTCCTTGGACAACTTTATTTGTGCATCCTTCAGCAGAGCATTCATATCTGTGTCTTCTTTTGAGCAACCTTTTTCCTGGGCTGATCTCCCTCGAGTGAAGAATCTCTTTTTCTCCCTTCTTTGAAAGCGCTTTTGCGATGTGAACTAGTCGACAGATTGTCATCATGTTCATCAGGCGATCTCTTCGTAGTTGAAGTTCGATCATGAGTTGAAGCGTTTGATGTATTTTTTTCTTTCGGCAGCGGCCCGTTGCCTCCTCCTCCCTCAGTTGACTCACGATAGACGAGAGCGGCCGAATCATTCTGAGCAGTTTGTGTTGTTGTTGTTGCAGTCTTTGTCTCCGATGATTTGTTATTTGGTGGTGGAGTCGGCGGCGACGTGATGATTCTCTTCAATGTCCGGATTAGCGTCACCATGATTCTTATGCTGCTTTTGCTGCTACTACTACTAATGCATGTCTTAACAATGATTTCACTTCTCTTCTCGGGATTACTGGTTGCCTCCTTGCAGCCTACTTGTGTTCTCTTTGTTTATGTTCTTGGTCGCAATGGCGTGCGTCAAATGGCTGTAAATTGCAGTATCTTCGCGTTGCTTGCCTTGGAAGATGATGGGACGAGATCCGCTCGGTATTCAAGATGCGAAAGTAGCAAAGGAATGTCGAAATGGTGCAGTGTGACAACGATAGATACCGCATTACTCGACAGCTCACGTCATTCGTCATTTTTTTTTAGATGTGATGATGTCGCAAAAGAGATCCAAAAGCCGCCGCCATATTGTACTTACTTACCTCGTGCGGTGCTTCCATCGGACCACAGTTAGTTACTACTTGATCAGACGTGACCATTGCCGTCGTTTTTACTCTGCTTGGCTACCATACTTAGCTGTTTCGTGATTTACAGTTTAAAAACAAGCCACGCTCGTCAATCGGAAACCAAACACATCACGTGTGTATTATCCCTAGCAATTATCAATGTCACGCACCGCAACAACGTGCCTCTCTCTGCTAGCACTCCTCTCAACGACACCCTATTATTCATCAACACTAGCATTTTCCGCTCGCTCTCCTTCACCTGCCGCCGCCACCATCAATAATCTCGTCACCGTCAATCAAAGCACTGCAAAAATGACATCATCCACAACTTCCCGTCGTCAATACTTTGACATTCCCAAACAAGAAACAGGCATCCACCACCTACAACAAAAATACGGTCCCAAATCCGACGGAACGGGAATTAAAATTGCCATCATGGACACTGGATGTGATTTATCCGCTGCGGGACTCTCTGGCACTTGCTCTGACGGGATTACTCCCAAATATATTGATTTTGTCGATTGTACTGGTGATGGTGATATTGACATGTCCAGTGCGTCTGCGGACTGTGGTCAAGTTTGATTATGAGAAGAATGGGACTGTAGTGGAGGGACTTTCGGGGAGGAATATCACTGTGGGGGAATGGGCCAAGAATGTTAGTGAGTTTAAATTGGGGTGCGGTGCGTTTGTATGAGTTGTTGCCGCGTTAGTGTGGCACGGAGGGTGAAGAGGGAGAGGAAGGAGGCGTTTATGGTGAAGCATATGGCGTTGTTGTCCAAGACTCAATTGCAATTGGATGACATGAATAATAATAATACGAATGGCGGTGGGGAGGAAACTGATGACAAGGATGTGGTGGACAAGAAAAAGAAGGAGTTGAAATTATTGTTGGAACAACTAACATCCATCAAGGAATCTTACGATGAAGACTCTGGTCCATTAATGGACATATTGATGTTTCAAGATAACGATGATGGTGGTGTATGGAAGACAGTCATTGACATTGACACCAATGGAGATCTAACCAAGTCCATTCCCATGGCAGCGTTCCGCCACGCACGTCAAGTTGGTGAATTGGGATTTGGATCACATGTGACTTTTTGTGTTCAGGTATATGATGAGGGGAAGACATTGAGTATTGTTACCGATGCAGGATCACATGGGACGCATGTTGCAGGTATTGCTGCCTCGTACTTTCCTCCAAAGGAAGGGGAGGATGAAGGGAAGAAGAAGGAGTCGAGTGATGATTTAAATGGTGTAGCACCAGGAGCACAAATTCTAGCGTTGAAAATTGGGGATGGTCGTCTTGGAAGTAGCGAAACTGGTACAGGATTAATTCGAGGGTTGATTACTGCCAAAAAGTATGGATGTGACTTGGTCAATTTGAGTTATGGAGAGCCATCATGGCAACCGGATTCTGGACGTGTGTCGGAAGTGTTTGCCAAGGCGTTTAATGACTGGGGTATGACTGTCTTCACGAGTGCGGGCAATGATGGACCGGCTTTGTCGTCACTTGGTTCTCCGGGAAGTTTGACATCGGTAGTGACTGTTGGTGCCTACGTCTCGCCAGAAATGGCTGTGGAACAATATTCGACACTTCCCCCGTCTTCCGACTCTCCGTTGCAGGGATCGAGTTATTACTTTTCTTCTCGTGGACCAACACCAGATGGATTCTTGCCGGATGTGTGTGGACCGGGGGGTGCAGTGGCTCCTGTCCCTCGTGCGTCTTTACAGGGGAAAGCGCAGTACCATGGAACTTCCATGTCGTCGCCGAATGTGTGCGGCGTGGCAGCGTGTGTTTTGAGTGCAGTTAGGCAAAGTGGTGTAAAGGACTGTGGACCAAATGAATTGAAGAGAGCATTAAAGAATACTGCTGTAATTAGTGGTGTTGCGGATCCATTCTCTCAAGGATCAGGTCTTGTCTCTGCCTTGGACTGTGTCGATTATATTGTCAAGAATCATGGAAAAGAAGGGCAGAGTATCGCCATTGATGTTTCTATTCCTTCTCGTAACAGTGCAAGAGGTTTGTATATCCGTGATGAAATCGAATTGGATGGGCCAATGGAGTTCAGCGTTCTGGTCAATCCAAAATTCAGCCATTCGAACTCGAGAACTTCCAGTGAGCTGGATGAGCTCCTTTCACTTGAGCTCCATTTGTCGTTGAAGAGTAGTGAGGAATGGGTGACGTGTCCTGAGAGTATGACACTCATGTCGGCCAAAGAACGTAATGGTCAGTCATTTTCTGTGCGTCTGAATACACAGGGTTTGAAGCCCGGCGTTCACTACGCAAGTGTGCATGCGGTGGATTCCTCCGATGAGCAGAGAGGTCCTCTCTTCAGTGTGCCAATCACAGTTATTGTTCCTCACTCGAGGTTTGTGACGAAGGACAAGCCAACGTTCCTATTGAATGATTCTTCGGACGAAAGCATCGAGCTGAAGAACAACGGATTGGACTTGACCACTACCTTTCGACTTGAGCAAGGTGTTCCTAACAGGCGATTTATCACTGTGCCCATGGGAGCTGAGTGGGCAACAATTAAGTTGAAGAGCACAGACGTCTCGACAGGTGGTGCTGCGCCCCGTGTTTTGTTACATGCGATCCCATTCGTTCGTGGAGATATGCCCAACACGGAATGCCAACTAAAACGTCTCTTTGTTGTGAAGGAAGGAGTTGAAGATGAATATCATGTCCGTGTGAAGGGTGGCTCCTCTCTTGAGATGTGTCTGCAACTACTCTGGCTTGCCAATCCTTCTCCAGCATCAGTCACTGCCGACGTAGAATTTCACAGTCTCAACATTAGAAGTCCTGCGCTGCCTACATTGATGTCATCTCAACCAATCACAATTACTCCTTCGTCAGAGTTCGCCCGATTAGGTGCCAGTTCTCCTCTTCGTGCCGAGCAGTTGAATCCTGAGTGTAAACTCAAATCGGTCCTCCGCACACTACGTCCCAGCAGTGTTGATGTCACGCTGGGATCTGCTGAAAGAGATAGCGAACCACCTAGTGACGCAGAAATTGCTTCGAATCCCGATGAGGAATCATCTCAAATCTATGAAATGCGCCTGTCATACAAACTGAAAGTGGAGGGGGACAAGCCAATCGAGGTCCGTCCATCATTCCCATCGATATTCAATCAGATTTACGACTCTCCAGTAGACTCTCAAATCTGGTCGTTGCAGGACAATAACGCAAAGATTATCACGTACGGATCTTGTATGCATCACGCTAGTCCGACTTCCCTGAAGAAGGGTGACTACACTGTTAGTCTACTTCTTCGTCATCCAAGTCGTTCTACTCTTGATCAGATGAAGGACATCCCCTGTGAAATTTCTATGACTATGCCTTCGGCATTGAGTTGCAATATCTGTAGTGAATTGGACAAGGCCTCCACACCTGCTGTAAAGGACGATGGCCGCAAATCCATGGAAGAGAAACTCCTCTCCAAGGGCTCCCATCAAGACATTTATGTGGCCAGGCCGACTGACGCCTTGCCCTCGTGGGTAGCGCCCGGGGATGTGCTCCAGGGTGCTTTAGTCCTTGATAAGGACAAGGAGGCAGTTTCGTCAATGAAGGTGCTCTATGTCGCTCCGCCCAAGAGCACAGCTAAGAATGGAGATGACGAAAAATCTGAAACAAAAAGAAGGAAGACCCGCTTGAAGATGTTGTCTTCAAGGCAAAACTTGGTCATTTGGCTAGCCTAAGAACGAAGAATGCCACAGTGTACAAAGAGATTGCCACTACATTGATGGATGAGCGTCCTGAAAGTGTCCCACTTTTAACCGAGATGTTGACATTTGCGTTGGAAGGTCCTCTACCTGATGGTGAAGCGGATAACGAAGATCAAGTGAGGTTAGCGGAGGTTGAAAAGGTTTACAATCAATCGCTGAAAGAGAACGGTGGTCCTATTGACCCATTAGCACTCGCACAGTACTTTGGGTTGAACGAACCAGACAAGGATGAGTTAGATGCTGACGATGAAGCAAAGGAGCTCAATAAAGATATGAAAGAGAAGCGTGATGCGCTGAAGAAGATCCTCCTCGAAAGGGCTTCGTTGTGTGGCATTGTTGCAGACAAGGATTCCGCAGAAGTGTCTCAATTTGAAAAAGCCGTGAAGGATTTGAAACAATGGAGCAGCGTAGAGAGTTTGAAGGATGACGATGAAAAGATCAAACTCACCATCACACTCGCGAGGTATGCACGTATTTGTCAAGAGAAGATGTCGCTCGCAATTTCTCTTTTGTTGAAGGCGAAAAAGGATCTATCTTCCGGGAAGAACTTGAAACTATTGGATGATGAGCTACTGGCACTTTTCGATGTGGTCGATGGAATGAGTCATGTAAAGGAAAACTTGAATGAAGGCTTGTACTATCGCCACCCCGTTTTCAAGAGGAATGTGTGAAATGGTGAATTGAAAACGCTAAAAATGAACACAAGATTCATTTGGTTAGTAAAGAAATAAATCGTGGTTATGCTGGTCTGGCAGTACAAAATGGAACGAATAGAGAAGGTATGCGATTCTCCATAGTTTGAGGTTGAGGAAAATACCATAAGTAGCCCGTGTAGAACGATAAATCATAGCAATATTGTAATCCTTTTTGTGCTGTTGTTCCCGGAGACCAATTACTGCTGTTCGGTACTCACAAACTATACAGACAAATGATTCCAAAACAAATCAAGTCAAGCAAGAGGAGTTTGCACTATGTAAGACTAAGCTGGTGCAAAGCGTAAGCGATGCAGCAGTGAAGGATGCACTGCAATGTCTCAACTGGCAGGATTGTGTTAAAGGCATGGATCAAAGAGGAAGGAACGATGTAGCGGTGAAGGATGCACCAATCAAGCCCTCAAAGGAGGGGTATGCATTAGACATGGAGCAAAGAGGCGGCTATGTAACACTGAAGGATGCACAAACAATGCTCTTAAAGGAGGAGTGTGCATGAAGCATGGGGCGAAGAACTACAAATTGCGTTCCGCTGATGGATGTACCAACGCAATCGTCAAGGAAGGAGTGTGTATTAGGCATGGGGCTAAGGCCAAACGATGCAGTAAAGAAGGATGCACACGTCAAGCTAAAGGTGGGGGAGTATGCGTTACGCACGGATCAAAGAGGACGCTGTGTAAGATTGAAGGATGTGGGAATAGAGTCATTAACGGAGGAGTGTGCATGATCGCATATGCTGGTAAAAGGAGGCCTTTGGGTGAGTCACGTAACATAATAACATAGGATCGGCATTGAAGATGAGAGCGAATTGATTGAAAAGGCAAAGAATCTGGAAGGATCTAGAGGGATCCCAGATAGAGAGGCTGCGGCATTGAAGTGTCGTTTCCGCTTATATCAAAAGACATCACGTGGAGGTGGAGATGATGACTCAGAGTGGATTATGGTGGGGAATGATATGAAGCCACTCCATATGGAACACATCAGAAGGACGAGGGAGAGAGCGGCGATGACAATATGGTCGCAATTGATCATTGAGAGTACCGTGTTGGAAATTAGCCTCAGCAGTGTTGGAATCATCACAACCAAGCTAATCACTAATGGGGAGACCATCGTCCAGGCTACCAAGTCTGCACGTAACTCCAAGCTCCTCCGTTGGGGAACTATTATCGGTTCCGTGCTCTTCATCGCTGGCTTTCTTGTCAAGTCTTACGTCGAAGAGAGAATATTCGATCGTGATACCCAACGTGTGTTGGCCTATTACAAGCATGCAGCTGCCAACTCCTTCCACGATGGGGATGAGCGTCGAGCGAGGTATCTAGTTTGGAAGTACAAGGGAAAGAAGGATGCGCTTTGGCGTCGTCTGGAGGCAAAGTATGGAGTGCCAGTGAAGCATGCGTGGGAGTGGGATGATGAAGAAGAAGGTGGGTCGAAGGATGACGATGAGGCGGCCGAAGATTTGGATGGAGAGGGGGAAGAGGATGAGGTGAAGGGAGAGGAGCTGTAAACTGATAATGCTGTTCTATCGCTCGAGTGACAGATGAAGTGCTTATAAATTTCTTAATTGGTATTAAGCTGTACTCTGAGCGAACAAATATATTGACACGAGAACTTTGTGGAGATTTCAAATGGCTAAGAATCCTCATAATCACAAAAGTTTTGCCCCGTGCCTAATACAAGCTCCTCCTTTTTGGGCTTGATTCGTACATCCTTCGCTGCTGCATTGTTTGACCTTTGCTCCATGCTTCTTGCACACTCCTCTGCTGACAACTATATTTGTGCATCCGTCGCTGCTGCATCTCTTCTTCTGTGCCCCATGCCTAACACACACTCCTCCCTGTCTGACTTGATTTGTACATCCTTCCCTGCTGCATAGTTTCCTCTTCGCCCCATGCCTAACACACACTCCCCCTAATATGGCTTGATTTGTACATCCTTCACTGCTACATCTCTTTATCTTCGCTCCATGCCTTACGCATACTCCTCCTTTGACATCTCTATTTGTACATCCCTCAGCAGAGCATTCATATCTGTGATTATTTTTTTTAGCCACCTTTTTCCTGGGCTGATCTTCCTCGAGTGAAGAATCTCTTTTTCTCCCTTCTTTTAAAGCGCTTGGATTGTTATCATCATGTTCATCAGACGATCTCTTCGTAGTTGAAATTCGATCATGAGTTGCAGCGTTTGATGTATTTTTTCTTTTGGCAGCGGCCCCGTTGCCTCCTCCTTCCTCAGATGACTCACGATAGACGAGAGCGGCCAAATCATTGTGAGCAGTTTGTGCTGTTGTTGTTGTTGCAGTCTTTGTCTCCGATGATTTGTTATTTGGTGGTGGCGGCGACGTGATGATTCTCTTCAATGTCCGGATTAGCGTCACCATGATTCTTATGCTGCTTTTGCTGCTACTACTACTAATGCATGTCTTAACAATGATTTTGCTTCTCTTCTCGTGGATTACTGGTTGCCTCCTTGCAGCCTACTTGTGTTTCTCTTTGTTTATGTTCTTGGTCGCAATGGCGTGCGTCAAATGGCTGTAAATTGCAGTCAGCCGAAGTGGAAGAAGTAGTCTTCGTTGCTTGCCTTGGAAGATGATGGGACGAGATCCGCTCGGTATTCAAGATGCGAAAGTAGCAAGGAATTGACCTTTCCACAGCGTGCATGCCCAGATAGATGGCAAGAGTACAAAACACGCTATTGCGATAAAGAGGCAGGTGCCTCTAGAGAGAGTACAATACTCACCTAAGCGGGCGGAATAATAACAAGTTTGAGGTGGGGCCTTCAACGATTGAGTGAGAGCCTCGTCTTCTGTTGTCATCGTTGCCTCTGCACATACTATTCGATATTCGCTGTCAATCAGGAAAGAGGATTTAGAAGGATATCATGCCGACGCTAACATTGAAGAGAATCAGAATCACTTCGCCACTGCTGCCTAAGCCGAGCGAAGCACCCAAGACAGAGACTGCAACAGCATTACAAATTCCTCAGAATGATAATTTGACCGCTCTCGTTTATCATGATAGGGCAGCTCTCGTTTATGGTGACACCGCCGCTAGGGCTAGGGCTGCAAAGATAAATGAGAAATTCCCATCTACTCCATCTGATAGCACACCTTCGCAGCCGATGACCTCCATTATTGATACTTCTGATGGCACAGCAGGATCGATGAATTCAAATGAGACAAATACACATCCCGATAGAAACCGAAAGTCGTCATCAGAGCTGGTCATAAAGAGGAGGCTGTGCTCAGCTGAGGCTGAGGAAAGCACAAATGTAGATGTAGATGCATCTCAAAATGGAAGAACGTGTTGGAGGCACGAAGAGAAGGTGATCAAACGATGCGGCAATGAAAGACGAGTGCACCGAAGACATGAACAACAAGCCAAACAGCAATGGAGCAGTGAAAGATGTGTAGGATTGTGCATCAAGCCCGGGAAAAGAAGAAGGCATGCAGCAGTGACGGATGTACAACGACATCGTCAAGGGAGGAGTATGCGTTAGGTCGGGTGCACATGTCAAACGTGGGGTAAGGAAGGATGCGCAAATCAAGCTCGTAAGGGAGGAGCGTGTGTTAGGCATGGGGAATGGGAGAATGTTCATTCCCAAACGATGTAGCCGTGTGGGATTTACCACTGCCACTGTGTTAGGCATGGGGCATGGGAGAATGTTCATTCCCAAACGATGTAGTCCTGTGGGATTTACCAACAAGCTGGCAGAAAAGTTGAACGCGAGGAGTAAGATGTGTGAAGTGCTTGCTGTGAGTAGTCAAGGCATGGGTTATGTCGAGCCATTATGTACAAAGTGTGAATGAAGTGATGGTTCGTAGCCATGAGTACAAGAAAGAGAGTGCATCATCTGCTGTCACATTGAGATTAACTTCAACATCATCACAAAAGCCCTTCGCCACTGCTGACAGTACTTCAGATGAAGAATCTGCAGCGGTGAATTCAAATAAGAGAAACACCCAAACAAAATTCGATCGAAAGCGAAAGGCTTCTACGGATGAAGATGAAGAGCTGCCTACAAAGAAAGCTGCTGTAAATAAGTACAACAAGATATGTTCCGCTAATGGATGTACAAACGTGGTTGTCCAAGGAGGAGTGTGTGGGAGGCATGGGGCAAGGGTCAAACTATGCAGCTGGGAAGGGTGTACAAACTATGCCCACAAAGGTGGAGTTTGTAACAGGCACGGGGCTAAGGTCCAACTATGCAGCAGGGAAGAATGCACTAATCAAGCCAAAAAAGGAGGAGTTTGTATTAGGCATGGAGCAAAACCCAAGCGATGCAGCACGAAGGAAAGGATGTACAAAGCAAGCTCGAAGTAAAGGATTATGTCGTAGGCTGGGAAACAAACCACTGAATGGGGATGGTCATAGATGACACAGAATACATAACCTTCTTAAAAGAACTTCGGTATCAAATCGTAAGGAAGAATGCCAGGCAATTCTATCATGATGAACAGATTATGGACAACTCCACTTTCGACTCCATTGCCTGGCTGTGGAACGGGACAGATGATAAGCATTCGGGTCATGTCCCAACTGCGGACGATTTGAAACAGCGGACCACTTTGCCCGGTGTGACAATCGGATTAGGCGTGATCTCCTCAAGGTCAAGGAAAGCATTCGTGACCTCAATGATGGATGTCACACGCACCCTGACCTCTGGTTATGGATTCCAAGGTATTTAGGTGGGTAAGGCCGGAGGTTGTTCGTAGATCTAGTACATCCTGAAGGGAGGAAATGTCTCAATACATGCGCATAGTTGGCAACAAGATTGTCAGGATCGGTTGGCGACACTTCACGGAAGGAAAACTCCCCAACGCTCTCAAACACATGCAACGACAGCATCTTCTCTCTCATCACAAGTACTTGACGATCGACGTGTGGATGAAAGGATTCATCGACCAATTACTCACGTTAACGCACACTCAGTGGTTATGTAGAAATCTGACGAAGCACCACAAAACCATGGGGACCAAGGCCCTCACTGCGAGAGAAGAGATCCAAAAAGAAGTCGAAGAACTACTGCGCATGGGCTTCTCAGAGCTCCCTCCAGATTCTCGATGCCTTCTGGAAATTGCACCGGTAGGAAGAAGTGTTGCTGCTGGAGAGATGACTATACTCTGTCAATTTATTATTGTAGACGTCTACTGATCCTCCCAGGGGGATGAAGTCATCTATCTAAAGCATTATCCATTTTCATTGTCCCACAAGATTATCATTTGAGAGTTTGATGCATATTACACCTGTTGATATCCAGTATCACTGGTGTGCTTGGCGAGCCCGATGATCATTTTGAAACAATGTAGCATTGAAAGATGTGCCAAACCATAACATGCCATGTTTAAGAGTAAATGATGCAGCGGCAAAGGATGCGCCAATCAAGCCCTCAAAGTATGAGTAGAAAACGTTCAAAAGATGAAATGGCGTCGGTCAATTGTTTGCATTATTTCTCTTGCCTGAAACAAAGTAGCTTGCGAGATGCATGGGGCAGAGGCGCATTGAGCATCAAACTGCTAAATACGGCAAAGTCACACAAACAAAAGGATGTGAGTTTGCATGAAGCAAGGTGGGATGGCTGCAGACTTGTGGACAAAGATGCAATTGGCCTATACTTTTAGAGCCAAGGTGAATGCATCTGATAAGAGTATAACTATGACAGCAGAAGATGAGACAGTAGAAAGCGAAGAAGTTGCGCAGTTCTGTCCTTCTACCAAGCTCTTGAAGGCGAGCTAGATTGTAATGGGAAAGTGTAGGCATAGGTTATGGTCAGTAAGCATACAACCAAGTAAAATAACCAACTCAATTAAAACATTCAATATGAATATAGGATCACGCTACAGTAGTATTTTCCACCGAAGAAAGAATGTTAGCAATGCTTGAGCGATACGAAGAAGCCAAATGATCATCAATCAATCTCCCATCAAACTCTATCAGTCGCAATGCTTTGCATGTCCCATCACTAAGAATAGCTTCTTCTGCCATGGGTACGTTCTTTGCATCAACCTCATCGATTGACCGTAGAGTATCTTCCTCCTTCAGATGTTTTACCCATTCTTTCAGGATGGTCGCATAATCTTTGGTGCTTTCTTTTCGTCCCTCCTCAAAGACTTGCTCCTTCTCCCATAGATCATACAACACCAAGACTTTTCCGGGCACATACAAATGATCTGGGTCGTGATCATCACTACGTGAAATGGCATCGTTGATTGCCAACACGTACTCTTCCATACTCATTAGCATTTCATCCTTCTCATCATCACATTCTTCTTCCTCCAAATCTTTGTGACTCTTCTTCAACCAATCTTTTAATAGTAAATCTGTCATTCCCAGATTCCGCTCCTTCAACCTCTTGTGCATCGCACGGAGTAATCTCACCGTCACCACAAATGGTCCAATGTTAAAACGTGGGACCACATCACAATTATTCACTACCGTTGTTACAAATGAAGAGCATCCACGTGAACTATCCAAGTCCAACACTGGTGGCGATGCAAATGCCCATACTTTCAACTTCTTGTCCGAATCTGCTCGTAACGAAGGGATACTCGCTCGAAGTAACAATGAGACAATGGTAGCACATCCAGCTCCTAAACTATGCCCTACAACAACAATCTTGTATCCCGATGGGATCAACAGATTCTTGACTAATGGTAGCAAGTCTGCTACGAGACGTTGAGAACTAATGTAGACCCCCTCATGACATCTTAGTGTGTTGGAACCACCGTCGTAAAATGGATGGTCGAGTGTGTACTCGACTGAATTGGCGCACATGTCGGTCAATAAATCTTCAAGTGTACTGGTACCCTTGATTCCAATCACTGCAATCTTTTCCTTCTCCTTCTTCTTCAATAATGATGATGAGAATGAATTATCCTCCGCCGCAACACTGCCGTCATCATCACCACTACCACTAATCGCAACATAATGACCCAAATATCCAGGAACAGGAGTGGTAGTATCATGCTTGATCAAATCATACCCCATCCCCTTCAATACCACTTTCAAATCTTCACCAGATACATGTTCATTATATGCCAAATCTGCCAACTCGAACATTTCATCTGCCCCCACCAACAATTCGTTGTGGTTGGATGATGATGGTGATGGTACCAACCTTTCCCCCGCCCCACGGTACAATTCATCACGAGAGTTGGCCCTCTTTGCTTTAATCTGCCATAACAGTTGTAAGTATGCCAATAGTGATAGCTGCATTTCCGATGTTTTGTATGCTTCACCACTGGAATGTTCCTCTGCTTCAATTTTGGATTTGGCCACGCGGAGGACTTGTTTTACCTTGGTGATAAAATTTGATAGATCAGTAATATCGTCTTGTTGTAATTCTTGTCGTCGGTTGGATGATTTTGAATCGTTCGTTGATGATGTTGCTTCGTTCTCTGCTTCATTGTCGTCAGCAGTAGTGGCGCAACCCACGAAACGTCGAAAAGGGGCAGTCAGCACATGAATCAGGCCCTTGACAAACCGTATAATTCGTGGTTTCAACCAATGAGGACAAAATCTCCATGCCTCACGTAATATCAATATAGTCAACGCTATTCGTGTAACTCCAATTTTATCGGTAGTGATACGACGTTGCTGCCATGCTGATAATGAGGTACCTCCTCCTAAACCGTATCCGATGCTGAATACGAGAAGTGCACGTGCAATGGGTAGTGATAGAGGAGACGATGACTTTTTGGCGGCGGCTGCTGCTTCCTCGTTATTATTGGCTGCTGTCATGGTATTGAAAAGCGGCGACGACGACACGTGCCGGATCTTTTTTGCGTCAAAAGTTCGAAAATGATACTGTCGAGCGGACCTGAAAAGCGGTAGTCAGATTATTAGAAGGAACCAGCAACAGCAGCAGTGCTATTAAACGGAGATAATAAGAAGCAGCTTGACGACGCGATGTGACGACGTCCTGAGAGTAAGGTGCAGTGGCTACCATTGAGCAACAATTGTCTTGGTAACTCGCCGGGATTTATCCGAACACAGAAGCAAAATTAGCGGAGTCTTTCATACTAGTTCCTACATTAAGAGCCAATCGGAATTTGAGCATGAGAGCGGCACTGAATCTACGTAGGAACAAGTACTATGAATTTTAGATCAATTCAAAATTAAGATTTTCGTTTTCCAGAAACAATCCGCAGCAATTAGCAATTCCCTCCGCCTCACACAACATATGTATGTACTTCAATAATTGGAAGAGACAGATAGTAGATGACGACGACAGAGCAGCTTATACAACAAAGACGTATCAGGCGACGCCGACTGCAGAGGCGGTCACGGCAGCTGCACCTGATGATGATTCTAGTGAGGAATGAGTTAGAACGACTTGCTGCGATGAGACAAAATAGTGGTTCTTCTTGAGAGAGAGTGTGTGTTGTGGTGATTTGGGTCTTTTTGTTCAACGCTTGGTAAATGGGAATATGTATTGATATCTAGCGAATATGAAGTTGACAGCTGTGGTGATGGGTGACTAATATTGATTAAAGTTTAAGGAAGTGATTTTGCAAGAGGTATCGAGATTGCGCATGATCCTACTTCCTACTTGACAACACAATTGAAGATAAGAGCTTCACTCGAAGCTTTACTCCGATGCCGATGGTAAAGTCTACATCGAATCTCTACAAGGGGCGAGGGAGACCTACAGACCCCATATCATTTTGTATTACTAATCAGTATTAATTAACCCAGTTTACCGCGAGCAAAGATGAGAGCGAACAACCAGCGTGCCTCTGAGTAGCCTACATCATTGATCGGGAATAGCAACCACCTCTTACGACTCCTAACTTCCGACTTTACCCCTCGCTCAATACTGCTCTTTACCTCTGATCTGTACTCGGTGTATCCTACATACTCATTTCCCCCGAGTGCATACTCCACTTACTTCAACCTTGCATGACACTTCTTAGCATTCTTTCAGCCAAGCTTGATAAACACTCATCCTTTCTGAGTATTACGAGTACATCCTTCACGACTGCATGCTTTGCGGTTTCGCACAGTTTTCAATTCTGCACCGTTTAACTTTTTTTGCACCATGCCTTGTGCATACGCCACCTTTGACCGATTGGTTGGTGCATCCTTCCTTGCTGCAAAGTTTGACCTTTGCCCCGTGCCTAATGCACACTCCTCCGTTGATGACTCCATTTTTACATCCTTCAATCTTACACAGCGTCCTCTTTGCTCCATGCGTAACGCATACTCCCCCAACTTGAGCTTGGCGTGTACATCCTTCTTTGCTGCATCGTTTGGCCTTCGCCCCATGCTTAATGCACACGCCTCCCTTGACGACTGCTTTGGTACATCCATCGGCGGAACACAAGTTGTGGTTCTTCTTCGCCCCGTGCCTCCAGCAAACTCCTCCCTTGACAGCTAACTTTGTGCATCCTTCAGTGGTACATAGCCGCATCTTTGCTCCATGCCTCCGGCACACGCCTCCTTTGAGGGCTTGATTGGTGCATCCTTCGCCGCTACATATATACTTTCCACAATGTTTTCTGCACAATCCACCATGTTTGACTTGATTGGCACATCCTTCAACGCTGCATTGTTTCAAAACAATGATCTTCGGACCATGCCTTGTGCACACACCTCCTTTGACCGCCTGGTTGGTGCATGCTTCCTTGCTGCAAAGTTTGACCTTTGCCCCATGCCTGATGCACACTCCTCCCTTGACGACTCTGTTCCCACATCCTTCAATCTTACATAGCGTCCTCTTTGCTCCATGCGTAACGCATACTCCTCCACCTTGAGCTTGGCGTGTGCATCCTTCTTTGCTGCATCGTTTGGCCTTTGCTCCATGTCTAATGCACACTCCTCCTTTAATGACTCCATTGGTGCATCCATCGGCAGAACATAAACTCTTCTTCCTGTTCTTCTTTCTAGCAACATTCTCTGGACCCAGCTCCTCATCCGTACAAGACTTTCGTTTTCTATCTTGTAATAATAATGATAAGACTAGATGGGTATTTCTCTCATCTGAATTCGCCGCTGCAGATGTGTCATGAGAAGTATCAGCAACGGAGATCTTTCGTGGTGAAGATGTGCCATCAGATGAGGCTTCCTTGATCTTCTTAGTAGTAGAATCAGAGGTAGAGGCAGCGTTCTCAACTCTCTGATTATCGAGAGCGACCAAATCTTCCTGACAGTGAGTCTTAGAAGATTCACTTGGCTTCGTCCATGGCGGCGACGCATGTCCCTCGAGCGTCTGTATTATTGTTAGCGACGGCATGATTTACTTCTTTAGATGGTTGTTCCTTCTTGTTGGTGGTGTGCTTGTACATAATATTGTGCACCAATATTCCTCCAAGCAGTCTGATCGTGCAGTATTGTAATCAATCAAGCTGAGCAGGCGAACCAAAACCCGCATTGGAATTCTCCGGAAATAATAACGTGCAGGTACATTTAAAGAGTCGTGTGAATGCGTTGGCTCTACTAATTCCTATGAGAAGGGGTAGTTTACAATCTTATTTAGAATAGTCAGAGGAGAGAAGAAGCGAAAATGAAACACGTTAGTTATTGGTACCTCGTTAGTTGTTTTCTCACAAGTATGTAACAACATACAACCCTTCTGGACCAATCGAAAGTAGATTATTGTACACTTACTTGATGCTTACTATGGAGGAAGAGTATTAGGGACATCGGTTCACAGTAAATCTATATGTAGGATTGTATTGTCTACTTCCTTTGAGCGGAGGCTACATTCACGCACAAGAAGAAGAGAGAACCTTCTAGAGAACTAGAAATCATTGTGACTCTTATCTGGACGCTGAAGCAAATCATCACCATCACGTCGCCGTCACAACCAACTAGAGCAAATCACTGAGGACTGAGACTGCTACGGCTATTGTAACAGCAGCACAAGTTGCTCAGAATGATTCGGCCGCCCTCGTGTATCTTACAGTCATATGCAGAATACAGATACCGCTGATTCTACCAAGAAGAATAAAAAAGACTCACCTGCTAACACAAATTCATTTCAAAAGGCCTCCACTGCTGATACTACTGATGAGACACAACAGCGGCGAGTTCCGCTAATGGATTCACAAACATAGCTGTCGAAGGAGGAGTGTTTATCGGGCGTAGGGCTAAGAAGGACAAACTATGCAGCAGCAAAAGATGTACAAATATGTCTCAACGAGGCGGAGTGTGTGTTAGGCACGGGGCAAAGATCAAACGATGTAGTAGCGAAGGATGTACAAACTATGTCAAACAGAGAGGAGTGTGAATTAGGCACGGTGCTAAGGTCAAGCGATGCAGCTGAGCAGGATCATTAATCAAGTCAGACAGGGAGGAGTGTGTATTAGACATGGTGCTAAGGCTAAGGTCAAACGATGCAGCAGCGAAAGATGCAGGAATAATGCCCAGATAGGAGGAGAGTGCAAGAGGCATGGAGCAAGAGTCAACATATGCAGCAGTGAAGGGTGCATATTGTTTGTTCACACAGGTGGAGTGTGCCGGAGGCATCTAGGAAGGGGGTATTGTAAGGTAGGGGTAAATCCGGAGCCTATGCCTGAACCGCTTTTTCTTTGACTACTGTGGTGATAAAGTTTCGTTGATACATGCTATTATGAATCAACCACCAAGGCACTGTGAGTTTTTGAGTAACTGATTGGGCAATTGGCTATGCAGAATTGATCATTACCATCCACGGATTGATCATTACCATCCACGGCACCTCTGTTAGCATAAGTATACACAGGACGACAGCGACGACGAACAAGGATGAGAAAATTACGAAGTCAATATTCAATGTGGAAGCGCGATGATGTTAGCTTCTTAGAGGCATCATCGTCCTAGTTGCGCTCTTAACTTTGCATGTGTAAACTGGGTTAATACTGAATAGTATCTAATACAAACAATGTCGCTAATCAGATGATTTAGTCGTGCTCCAAGTCTCACCCCTAACAGAGATTCGATGCAGATTTTCAAGAGCCTGAAGGAACGTAATCTGGGAATGACAGAATTACTATTGAAAGATTGGTTGAAGAAGAGTGAAGCAGAAGAAACGAAGCACGTTCATTACTTATCAATCTTAACACTAACAAACACCACCCCCTTCTCGTGCCTCCAGCAAACTCCTCCCTTGACAACTATATTTGTGCATCCCTCAGTGCTACACATTTTCTTCCTTGCACCATGCCTGCAGCACACGCCTCCTTTGAGGGCTTGATTGGTGCATCCTTCGCCGCTACATCGTTCTTTCCTCTTTGATCCATGCCTGTAACACAATCCTGCCACTTGAGACATTGTAGTGCATCCTTCACTGCTGCATTGTTTACGCTTTGCACCATGCTTAGTGCAAAATCCTCCTTGGACAACTTTATTTGTGCATCCTTCCCTGCTGCATCGTTTGCGTATAATCTTTGCACCGTGCTTAATGCACGCACCTCCTTTGACCGCCTGGTTGGTACATGCTTCCTTGCTGCATCGTTTGACCTTAGCCCCGTGCCTCTTACACACTCCACCGTTGACGACTTGATTAGTACATCCTTCACTGCTGCAGTAGTAGATCTTTTTCTCATGTGAGATCATTGATGTGGATGTGCCATCAGATACGTCATTAGAAGTATCAGCAGTGGAGGCCTTTCTTGGTGAAATTTTGTCATCAGACGAAGCAGGCGAGGATTTCTTGTTCATGGCGACTGCCTCAGTCTCAGTCGCAGCGGCCTCGTCTCCTTTCAGCAGACTATCATGAAACACGTGAGCGGCTAAATCATCCGGAGGAGAAGGACTTGGTCCTAGCGCTATCGCTATCGTTGCTGCAGTCTTAGCCTCTGACGTTTGGTTTAGCGGCGCCGACGCCGGCGTGATTCTCTTGAGCGTCCGGATTAGCGTGACCATGATTTACTTAGGTCGTCGTCGGGCTAGCGATGTTGTTCTCTTCTTAAATATTGTTTGCCACTCCTCAGTATTATAAAGGCACATGTCAGAGTGAGGATGAAGTTAGCGAAGAGTGAGAACCCTCCAGCACGCCCTCGTGGTTGTTTGCACAATCATTCTTTCTCTGCGAATTCATGCAGAGGGGTGAAAGTGAGAACCCGAGAGAATCGCTCAATCATCACGACAGATATGAATGAGAACCGTTCAGAATGTGTGACCTCAATTTTGAGGAGGCTTTTTATCTTGTTTACATGCAATATGTATGTACCCCGCTCTGCTGCTCTGTTGCAGCCAAACGAATACACACTCCTCCTCTGATGACAATATTTGTGCATCCTTCACTGCCGCATACTTTGGACATCAGCCTCACCATGCGTCCTGCACACTCCTCTCGCCCGAGCTCGATTATTGCATCCTTCAATGCTACATCGTTTGCGCTTTGCCCCATGATAACACACACTCCTCCTTGGACAACTCTATTTGTGCGCATTCGCTATTACATCGTTTGATCTTTGCCCCATGCCCAACACACACTCCTCCTTGTAAACTCAGTTGGGTGTATCCTTCACTGCTGCATATCTTGCTCTTTGCCCTATGCCTCCTACTCCTACACACGCCTCCATGTCAAGCTTGATTAGTGAATCCTTCGCTGCTGTACTGCTTCCTCCTGATACGCACTCCTCCTCGGACAGCTATATTTGTACATCCACTCTAGCGGAACACGTCTGTTGGCTGGAGGAAGACCCAGGCATGGACATGGTGCGAAGCAAAGATGACTGACAACAATAGAATACTATGTACTTGACAAGTGACATTCGTATCATTTCACACTAGTAATTTTATTCCATCTTCGAAACATATCTCCTAACAGTAACAACTTTACTTCAATAGAAATGAAATTACCAAAGACAACGCCACAGAGAGCGATGCCAAGTGAGTCATTGAACTCGAGCTGGTCAAATCACAGAGTGAAGCACAAAATGGTCCCTTATTCGCCTCAACTGGACTATCTTCAAACTTACACGCAGTGTCTCGAAAGATATCTGTCACTGCAGAGTAGGGAAAAGCACCACTGCTACCTCTACCCCATGCACACAAGTCCTGATTAAACGCTTGTGCACCCAAAAACATCTTATCCATATTCTTCACCGAAGAAATATCCCACATGGACACATCTCGATTGAAAATTTGTGCATTCTCAAACATTTGACTCATTTCCAGCACACTGGACGTGTTCCACTTGAACAGATTTGCATTAAATGAGCAACACGCGTCTGCGAACATGCCACGCATATCAATAACATGGCTTACATCCCACTGATTGAGGTCATCTCCAGTGAAGCTGAATGCACCGTCAAACATGAAACTCATATTTTTGACATTGGAAACATCCCATTTACCAAGATTTTCGTTGAATGACGGAGGGAGATGAGCAAAGACTGCATTCATATCGTCTAGGGGAGAAACACACCAGTCGGACATGTTTCCATACGTTTGATAGGCGGCGGTGCTAATGGTAATGTTACTCGATGTGTATTCGACGACAGCTTGACGTAGTTGATCACGTGACGTGAAGCAAGAAGTTGAGGAATGGATATCTTCCTCGCCACAGGTTTCTCCGCAGCAGTAGCGGCCGTGGTGATCAGTACGGCAGGTGAAATTGAAGATGGATCCATCATACTCGTCTTCGCAGCAATAGCACCCATATTTATCGAGAGGGCATTCTTTGTATGCCTTGGTTTCGTTGCTGACGGTAGCAATAACATCACCGCCGGCAGCAGTAGCAGCAGTAGCGTTGGCAGCCGCTTGCTCACCGAGTGCGTCCGTGACAACTGTAGTTTCCATCTTGATTGTGATGGGATGGATGTGCATGCGGTGCGGAGACGGGTTTTTATCATTGTCTGATTCGTCAAAGTGTCAACTGCGGCTAGACCTTCAACGTAGGAATTCATACATATGGTATTCAGCTGCCTTCGCGCTTTTGGATACTTTTTGTACATCCGCCCACGCACAGCCCATGTCAGAGCGCCCCAACATCCCTTTGTCAGAATTATGTCCGCAGCACTACCATACATAATATATTGTACTGGCGTTGCGATTACTGCAACCGATATCGATATCGATAGTGCAGTTGTATTCAATTTTCTGGCTGTAGTCGCAAGGAAGAAGAAAACTGGACGACTTTGAATTGACTAGCAGGCGAATTCATCAATCAATCGATCGAAAAAGACAACAAATCTTGTGTCTTGTGTGTCGAGGCTCCTTCGATCTCGCTCACCCATCACCTCTATCTTCGCACAACATCATCCATGCTGGCCTCTCCTCCCCGCTGCTCATTACTAAGCATTATTCTGCGTCTTCTCCTCCTCCTAGGCAGCAGCGTCAGCACAATCGACGCATTTCTTCCACCTAGATCTACAAACAGCCTCGTCATGACATCTTCTTCGCTCCACACACAAGACATCAACAACGTACAGAATGAATCACCTACAGAGCACAATGATCAAAACGGTGTCAACGTTGCCTTCTTGGGCAATTCCATCCTTTACTTCAACGACACTCCTCGCTTTCTCTTCAATCTAAGCAAGAATAAAATACGACATCAAAATTCCTGTCTCAGAGGAGGCACCACCCTCACAGAATTATACACACAAGGAAATGGAATGAAACGTCATGGATTCGCTACAGACAACGCATTAGTGGAAAATGGAGAGTATGACGTTGGTTCACCAACTGTTCAGGAATTGCTACAGTGCAAAGACGACAACAACAAGTGGGATTTTGTAGTCATGAATGATCACACCCAAGCACCCGCCCGACAATCGACACGTGAGGAACTCCAATCAACTTTGTTACAACACTATGTACCACTCATCACATCCAACAATCCCAAAGCCACGATCATATTCGTCGAAACTGCCGCCTACCGCCTACAGGGGATTAACAACTCTCAAGATTTGGGTACCACGTCACAATTTCAACAAAAGGTTCGTGAGGGGATTCAATCCTACATTCAAGTCTTACAACATGATAACAAAACCACCACCATTTCGGTACAAATGGCACCAGTTGGTACAGCATTCCTACATGTCCACAATGACAATTACGAATTGTGGGAGAAACTATTTGATCCGTGGGATAACTTCCATCCAAGTCCAACAGGAAACATTTTTACAAGGGTGTGTGTTATACTGTACAATGTTTGGTACTGCTCTTCCACCAACATGTCCTAGAACAAAAGAAGAGATTGCAGCACTTTGGAAGGATGCAAGGATGATGCATCCAAAGAAAAAAGGGAAGGATGGGGTGGAGTTACCGAATGTGAGTGAGGTGGAGTATTTGATGAATGTTGCTTGGGATGTTTGTCAGATGGAGAAGAGTAGTAGTAGTAGTAGTAAATTATAGTTGATTAGGAGTATTCCTGTGGTGTTGGCGTCTTGAACGATCTACTTCTGCTTGTGTGTGCTTGACTGGACTGCTATAGCCATGCCATTCATGTCCGCCTTTTAGCAATTCACGAGCTTGAAGAGGGCCAAGAAAAGATAGGCAAATAAGACTCGCGTAGATAGATGCGCATTATGTAGAAACTTGTTGTCACGTAAATAATATTAGTGTCAAAGGTGCAGTTTGTATTAGGCATGGTGCGGGAGAAGATAGAACAGTCACAAGCAGCAGAAGCATCCGATTCCGACTCATGCAGCAGGGAGGGATGTACTGATGGTGTAGTGTGCAAGGGGGGAACGGGATTAAGTGCACTTTCTTGTAGCTGAAGGATAAGTAATCTGATTGCGCATCGTTGCGACAAATTATTTTGATTGGAAGATACATTATCGTTATTAGATGAATAGCTTGCTCGCGTGAACGTAAGCTTCGGAGCGCAGGTCAAACTATGCAGATACAAGATGAGGTACAAACAAAATTCAAAGGGACGGGTGTCATAAGGCATGGGGCGAAGAAGAAGCTTTGCGTGGATGTGCAAATATAGTCCAAAACGAGACTTTCTGTAGACATGGGACAGATAGATGAAACGGTGCAGCATTGAAGAATACTTGACCACATTCGATCTTACATATACGAGCGATTAAATGATTTCATAGCGTGTCGTCTAAATGTCTAATCTTTGCATTTGCTAGTGCTGCTCGCAACATGTTTGACTTCCTCCATTATTTGCTTGCCAAGGTTCTCTCTTTTCCTCATTAGTACACACTTTGTTGCAGTGTTACGTCTTGAAGAATTGTTAGCCTTGGCCTTCGTAGCAGGAATCTTGGTACGCAAGTCAGTCAGCCCTACGACAATCTCCTTCGGATTCATTTTAGGCATTACAAGTTCCAACTTGCCTGAGGCAGCACTCCTTCGTGCAACAGCTCCTCTCAACATAACTTCCACTGGCAATCTCAATCTCAGTATCTTGTTTTTGATGATAACAACAACGTGATTGGGATGAATGTCGACATCGATTAGAGATGTAGAGAGGTGCTTCGGAATGTCGACACGAAGAATCAAAGTCTCGACACCGCTTTTGCTGCGCTCCTCTTCAAACCAGAAGTTGTATTTACCTTGATTGCACTGTTTGATGTTGTCCTCGCTTGAAGACTCCTCCCCCAGTCCACGAGCCTTCTCCACGGCATCCTTGTGCTCTTCTTCCCATTCCTTTTCGCCCTTGTGTTTGACGGTATTCTCGGATGCTTGTTTCTCCTTGGCCATCTTTTGATCATGCAATTCGTTGCTAATTTTGGTACGCGTTTCTGGATTGTGCTGCGTTTTTGCGTCGTCCGAAATGTAGGATGATTCGAAATCATTGTTGACTCCACCATCTTGATGTTGATGTTGATGTAGCTGTTGTCGCTCCTTACCACGCTTTTGTGCTAGCTCCCTCAGCTGGGTCGTCAATACCGGCAGCTGCTGCAAAGCGGTGATTCGTTCCGATCTTTTGATCTCTTGCCCATCCAAGTACTCAAGATTTGGCAACTGTGCGACGACATAGGCCCGACAGCCCGACCATCCCTGGCTTTGCTTGGACAAAGAGCCTGAGTCTGAGTCGAGCGAACCCATGCATGGATTACCAATCAAAAAGAGTTCCTGCAAACTTTGACACCTGCCAAGTTCATCCACACTCGCCTCAAGAGAATCCAAATCAATAAAATTCAGTGTCAAGTCGATCTTCCTCAAACACTCCATACCGCTCAAACTGCCTCGCTCAATGCAATGGATGTTGTTCAATGCCAAATTCAAATACTCAAGACTCTTGAAGAATTTCAGCTCAGAAGTGATCATCCGCTCAATGACATTATTCTGAAGTAGAAGAATCTTGAGAGTCTTGCCACAGGTCCTACCTAAAACCGCGCCTATTGATTGTAGCTCCTCTTGGTGGAGAGCTAGCTCTTCGAGGGTGGAGACGAGACCCGCATTGTGTTCGGAGCGTTTGCGAATGAGGTCAAGAGTGATGAATCGAATTGGTTCGGGGGGAGAGCTGTGTTGGGATGTCATTGCCGAGTGTGGAAAGTGATAGGGGAAGTGGAAGGAGAGTGTGATTGAGATGTCTCCAGTCTGAAATTAAAGCTTTGAAAATAGTATAACACCCCCCACGAAAGAATTTTTAAATCAAGTTTGTTGGTATCAATGATGATTTTTTAGAGTGGCCATCCCCAACAAAAGCCATACCACAAGAGGGTGACTCAATATCATGATCTTGACAGCTAAGTAAACACATCTGTAGCTTGAGGGATTAGTGTGTGTTGTTCGGTACCCAGTGTTTGTCTCTGTGATACTATCCAACACTGAAATTGCTATGATTTGATCACGCGCGACTTGGTTGTAGTAGAACAACGTCATCACTGGGTTCGCTCGATTTATGTACTTCGATTTTGATGCACAATATATCAACAAGAAGAACGAGCACATCTTCATCTCCATGACGAACATCAACGACGTCGGTAACCAACGATGTTGATAAATTATCTAGAGACATTATTTGAGTGTCCATGGGTTGGCTTTCGGCACAACTCTAGATGTGATAGGATGGATTTATTGATTGGCTTTGAAGCAGAAGGACGGAGATGAGCAAACACACAAACAACACATCATGTACGGCTTCACTATTCAACATGCAAGCTTTTGGGGAATGACCCAGTTCTCTCCCTTGTAAACATCATGATGGAAGCATTCTGGTATGTATCCAAATCCGTCGGCAAGAAAAATAATCCAAACTGCATACAGCATGCTCGTCCCAAACCCTCTCGCGGTGCCGCCGTGTATTACTTCAATCAACTTATGCTCTGATAACTTCATTATTACACCAATATCAAAACATGGACGACGCTACTTTACGCTGCATCGATGAATCGTCGCATTCTCCTGGATCAGCTGCTGACTATTCGCTCTTTGATGGGCAGCAAGGACAACGCCGAGAATGATGATTCTCGTGATGTCATCAGAGATATTGCGAAGAAGGGCATGACGCTCAAGAAAGAACAGTTGACCGCTCTCTCGACGGAGTTCCTTTTGACAGTGCTGTTGGATGTGATGCTTCTTCGATTGCTCGATGAGGAGCGACGGTATCATCCGATCCGCAGCGCTTGATGGATGATGGTAAGATTGTCAGGAATTTGACACGGCCTCCTATGGTCAATAGCAATCTTGAGTTTGTTAGTGAGTATTATCTTGTTGTTTTTGTGTGGTGTACCTGTCTGATATGTTATTTAAAAACTCCACCTTGGACGACTTGATTAATACATCCTTCACTGCTGCAGTAGTAGATCTTTTTCTCACACACCTGTTGACTTTGTGAGGGATATTCGCTCCTTACCGTGAGGCGTGATGGATGAAAGTGGAGAATGGAACAGAGATAGCACTAGTGGGACAACGTGTAGAGATAATTATGATTGTCGTAGTATTAATTTGTGAATGGCTTCAACGTTGGAGCGCAGGAGCGCACACTGCGGAATAATAAGGGGAGGGGTAACATGTAAAGTAATGATGAGTAATAAAACTATTATCGGTTTAGTACAATGCTACAGAGCTTGAAAGCCTACGCAAATGAATCTGCACATGTCAAGACCGAAGTCGCTTGCGACAAGAGAGCTGTGCCGGGACGTTGTTCAACATCTATCCCTAGAGATATACTTCTTTGGTTGGATGACAGCTTTTGCTTTGATCACACTTGATATACAGTACAATAGCATACAGATTGGAATCCTCGCGTTCTTTTTCATTGCGTCTGAAGTCAACTTGCAAAATGACACAATCGACGTTTAATTCACCTGGAAATGCCCTCGCCCTCGCGACTCAGAGCAGCTCGCAATCGTCATGTAGTTGAAGGTAGGGCGAGGGAAGGTGTGAGACTCATTAATGATCAGATGGCCGCTGTTTCGACGGAGCTCCTTTTGACAGTAATGTCGGATATGATGCTCCTTCGTTTACTCGATGGATTAGGATTAGAGGAGGGACGAGCGGTGTCATCTGATGCATCATCATCCGATGAGCAGCAGTTGATGGATTTTGATGCCGCCGCAAAGAAGAAGAAGCGAAAGGCAGCAGCGAAGAAGAAACGTTACAAGCGGAACAAGGCCGCCGCCAAGCATAAGAAGACCAAGCTCGTGTCATGGCTGGGGGGTGGAATTATTTCTGTAATTATGATGGTTGCATTTAGCTTCATCACTACGCCGATTGTTACCCTCTCTCTATTTCAACCGAGTGATGGATCGGGGGAGGGGAAGGCTCCCCCAGCACTGCCACCGTCTGCATCCAAGTCTCTTCGTCAAGAGGATCTTAAACCGGATAATGAAGCATCGACATCGCCCGACATTATTATTAGTCCATTGGCAGCAGTTGTGCCTCCTCCCGTTTTTGCACCAACTGCTGTGAGCAATCGTCGTATGAAATTTGACGCAATGAGGGCATCGACATGCTTTGACACTCCCAATTGGGAGAGTAAATCTGGTAATGGGTGTGATTTATGTCATTTAGCTGACAGTTATGCAGGACACATGGGCCCTTCAACAAAGCACTGCTGTATTTGTGGAGGAGGGAGTAGCACTGTAAGTCACAAACATTCTTTATTTGAAATTAGATTGGAATGTATCATTATGTGTCTAAATCATTTTTTGTCGAACTCCAATCGTCTCCAGTGCGAGGATTTCAGGTCAAATTGCCGAAAGTACATTAATGTCTTGGACTCGGGGTTCAATGAAATTGGCTTGGTTGCACCATTGTGTAAAGAAGCAGAGTCTTGTTCTTGCGAGGGTGAGGGTGCAGACCATGATGTCGAAGTTGTTGACGATGAAACTGAAGGGTTATAATAAGTGCAAGTGCGACTTTTGGTTGAGTATATGTGAAGATGCACGCACGGACAGGATGGGTGTCGCAACTCGCCTCCCGCCAAAATATGCTACCGGTGGGAAGAAAACCTCTTTTGCGTCTGCGAGGTGTCACACAGCGTGTCAGTCGAATGAACAGCGTGTCATGACGAATGAAAAGCGCGGCACATATGCGAGTGACACCTCGCCGACACGAAAATAGGTTTTCTTCCCACCGGTAGCATATTTTGGCGGGAAGCGAGTTGCGACACCCATCCTGTCCGTGATGCAAGAGTAGGAGAAGCTTGTGATTATGCGGCTGAATATTGCTGTGGAGATAACTTGTATGAAGGCATTGGTTTCATGTATCTGAACAGTCCGTCATGTTATTGCGATTTCTTCAACTATGCTCAGGAGGAACTTGGACATAAGCTGAAGTCAAAGGCACTGAATATTGGCAAAGAGTTTCAGGATCCTTGTGGTCAATTTCAATTATTTGTTGGCGTGATGCAATCAGAGTTATCGGGCGGAAACTCACGTAAGTTTGAGAGGGCAAGTCTGGAAGCAATATACAATAGAACGAACGGGCAGAATTGGACAAACAGCTCTGGGTGGATGAATGTGTCAGTAGACCATTGCCAGTGGTACGGAATAACTTGCGATGATAGGGTTGTGACTGGTATTGATTTGAGGGACAACAATCTGTCAGGCCAGTTTCCAGTATATACACGAAACGAATTCAATGGAGAACCCGCACCTGAAAGCTATTGGATTGTGACCAAGTACGGTTTGGCAAATCTTTACAACCTCAAGACTCTTGACTTGGCAGGTAACACGCTCACCGGTACGGTCGACCATCGTCCACTCTACAATCTTCACTTTCTTTCCCACTTGATGTATCGGGAAACCAATTAAGCGGAGACATGGACGCACTCATCTCCCCATCGCTGACGTACGCCGACTTTAGCAATAACCTCTTCACATCTATGCTAAGCTTCAAAAATACAAGCAATCTTTCCAAAGCCTACGCTTTTGTGACGTGAGCAACAATGCCATCGAAAACGATGCCACTGACCTTCTAGAGAATATCCCACCCAACATTGAGCAATTCTTTGCATCAAACAATCGAATGCACGGAAACCTTCCAGCGTCGTTGAATAGTCTCTCGAAGCTAAGCCAATTCGACATGTCATCCAATGCTCTCTCTGGGAGTCTTCCCGGATTCGCAGACTCTATTTTGAGTCTCCAAGAGCTTGACTTGTCTAACCAAACGAATGGCTTTATTGGATCAATTCCAGAAGATCTATGGAGATTCCAATCTCTAAAGGTTCTTAATCTTGCTAGCAACAAGATAGAAGGTCCTATTCCGCCTGACATTGGAAAGATGACAGCGCTGGAAGAGTTTGATTTGTCCAACAACCGCCTTGTTAACGCGATTCCTTCTGAGCTTGGTCAGCTAGCAGGTGAGTTCATTGTATGTTTAAGTTACTGATGAAGCAGCTGTATGCTAAACTTTTGCTTGTGTTGTTGTGAATCCACAGGTTCCTTGAAACACCTTGGTCTCTCAAACAACATGGTTCACTGGGAGCATTCCTTCCGAACTTGGTCAGCTACAGGGAGCTTCTGTCTTCTTGAAATTGAAAGAAAATAATTTCTACGATTCATTCAAGACAGCTCCTCTTGGTCTTTGTACTTTGCGCAATGCCAAAGAGTTTGATCTGGCAACTGACCCAAATTTGTGCCCTATCGAACGAAATGCTTTAAGTGACTTCTATGATTCGACCAAGGGTGCAGAGTGGACGGATAGCACCAATTGGCTGGACGAGTATACACGCTACTGTGATTGGAAGGGAGTCACTTGCGACGACGACAAACAACACGTGATAGAATTGGAACGTGCCAACAATGGCTTGTCGGGGAGATTGAATGAGAGCATTCGACACCTTACTTTCATTGAAAAGTTGGACTTGAGTGACAACGATATCAAGGTGATTTCCGTCTGCTCAATCCATTATGAAATCGCTGACCGTTATTTCCCTTTACTACTAACTCTCACCAAACAACGACAACCCATCTCGTACTAACTCACAGGGATCAATTCCAGCAGAGATCGGCAAGCTTTCCAACCTCACTTATCGCGTCTCAGTTACAATGCTTTCACTGGAACGGCAGAATGCTTGGAAGAATTGACAAAGCTTCAACTCCTTCATCTCAACAGCATAGAATCACTGGAATGCCAATAATGACACAATTGGACAGAGTAAATACATCAAATCCACGTTCGTCACAGACTTTGGCGTGCCCTCTGCTTTTGACGAGACTCCTGGGTGCCACAATTGTACAATGTGCTGTGAGTAGTTTTCTAGTATGTATTGCTCAATTCGCATCATCTGCCCAAATACCCTCACCAACTTTCATTGATGCCACATGCAGGTAACGCCATGACGATTGCTATCCCCAAGAAAAAACAACAGTTGCCAACTTTGGCTACAGCGAATTTGCTGCTGTATTCTTTGCTTGCTTCATTGTATTTTGTTGCCTGGTCGCCCTCGCTTTATATCTGTTGGGAAAGCCGCAAGAATCGTGGGAAATCCTCTAACGATGTCTGCGGAAAGGAGGCTTGAAGAAGATGACACGTATGCTTTGAGTAGAATTGGCAAAGAATCAGTATATTCTTACTTCGTCACAGACAAGCCTATTGGTTGGCTTGCAGCTTTTGCTTACACTTGCCATACAGGTTGCAATTCTCGCTTTTTTTGTCATGGCGTCGGAAAGCCAACTTTGCAAGAGGACACAATCGACATTCAATTCACCTGGAAATGCCCTCGCGACTCGGATGTGTGCAAGGACAAAGCCGATTTGACTAAGGCTGGCTGGATAATTTTCTCTTTGTTAATGATGGCCTTTCTTGCAAAAGACATGATCAACGGATGCAAGTTAATTTATCATTCATCCAAAGTTAGACACACCCTCGGCGCAAGGATTCGATATTTCATTGCTGGGATGGGCTTGTGTTCGATTACACTATTCGCCTTATATGTAAGTTGTTGCAATGATGTCTGTTTTCATCCTCATTGCTCATGCATCTGATTGATAACATGATTGTTCGTCTGATCGCCCTCAGGTTAGTACTGTGTACAACAAGGGCAATCGCCACAAGCAATACGGCAATTATAGCCAACTCAGTTATTGTGCTATTTATCATGGAAATAGACGAGTACACCTTTGCTGCGTTGGAAGCTAGCAACAAGAAATGGACAGCACACGCAGACAGAATCTGAAGATTCTAGTTTAGGTTACAGAAGTATCCGAAATGAAAGAGGAATTCGAACTTCAAAGGGCCCAGATTGCGTCTCAGCAGGAACAGATTACTGATCAACAGGGACAGATTACTGCTCAACAGGAGGAGCTTAAAAAAACTACGTGTGATGGTGGAGAAGATGCGCTATGGGAAACCGCTTGGTAGTGACAATCTGAGGCAGAGCAGAACAAACAAGAGTTCAAAGCAGCAGAAACAACGTTATCCAAAACCATCTCTCAATGTACCGCCCATGAAAATGAAAGCATGACAAACAGCCGAATCGGAATCGGAAGATACTGGTTCCGACACAGATGCACTATGCAGTGGACGCAATCAATGAGAAATGGACAGAACATGCAGCTGATACAAAAGTATCTGACTTGGAGAAGGAAATTGTACGGCAAAGGGCGCAGATTGAGTCTCAACAGGGAGAGATTGATAATCATATTGAATCAATACTGCAAGCAATGGTAGAATATGAACCGCAGTCAAGCAGCGATACATCATAAAACAAGCGAAAGCATGGGAGATGACAACTCGAAGGAGCCCTCTGCCTGTCTGAGGGAAGAGCACGACAAGGAGGAGGACCGACAGAGAATGGAGGAACACTCATCATCATCTTTAACATTGGACGGCTTCTTATCAGTATCACCAACGCCGCTATCATCGTCACTCTACTCATCTATGCAGCAAGACAACTTTGATGAGGCTGAGGCTGAGGCTGAGCTAATTGCCCGTGCAAGCGATGTGAAGAAATCATGAAACTATCGCAGCAGGCAATATACGCTGAAGCTGCAAGAGTCAATGCTGCCAACATCAAGCCGCTGGTATGGGCGAAGCCTACGTTTGAAATCGATTCTCCTGCGGCTGATACTGCTACTGATGATGTAGCCGCTGCTGCTGACGAGACACACAGCAGAAGAGTCAAGTGAAGCCGCAAGGGAAGTCCGACAAACACCACACAACACTATTCTTCGTATCATCTAGATAGACTCTCCTACAATCCAAGACGGATGTCAACTCGTGAAGAAGTTCAAGCGTTTGTCGAGTTTACTGATAAATGGATGCCATCTGCGAAACGAAGATCTACTGGGAGTGGAAACGATGATGAAGAGGAGTCGGAATAGGCAGAAACGTCTGGCGAGAGGCGCATTCATCTTCTTAGCATAGCTGTAGCATACTATAGAGTAGACGAGAATAATATAATTGCTAATAAGCTAGTTTTATGTGTAGAAGCTTCTTCCCTAGCTATAGTTCATGGCAGCATCTACACCTAGCAGCAGGACATTGTCACTTCTTCACGGCCTTTCGCAGCTAGCACTCTTGTGCTCATGAGGAGGTAGTGAAGAGGTAGTGAGGAGGAGGTGAGGAGGTGTGAGGAGGTTTTGAGGAGGCGTGAGGAGGCAATGAGGAGGCGTGAGGAGGCAATGAGAGGCGTGAGGAGGCAATGAGGAGGCGTGAGGAGCAAGAGGAGGTATCACGAAATCAGCGAGTATCGATTCTCGTAAACGCGAACATGAGTTTCGCCGATGTGACAAGGTCACGATGTGTAATGATTTTTATATAACGCTATGATGTGACACAGGAGTGTTGGATGCAAAACAGGTGGAACAGGTCGATCAAATTAGATGCCTCCGAGGCCAAAACAAAAAAGAGTTCAAAGCAGCAGCAGTTACGTCATCCGAACTATCACTCAATTTACTGCCCACGAAAGCAAGCATTACTACGCATGCAGCCGAGTTGGAAGATACTGGTTCCGACATAGCCGCATGAAATGAAGGAACAACGAATAAAATAAAAGGACGAGAATGCACTTCAGAAAGATGAGATTGTGCTCGAGAATGGACGCCTGCATAGTTTGAATGTGAGAGTGACACAAAATAGGAGTTGATTGTTAGATCAATTACTCTTAACAGTATCAATGCAATTACATCCTCGCTTTTCTTCTCTTAGCAAACATAGGATGAATCTTCCTTGGCCCTGAAGAGTATCTCGCTCCTGACCCTCCGGAGAGCTGAGCTAAAGTGCTTCCTGCCGTCCTCTTCACACCTAAATCTGCCAATTTTGCACCATCTGGGTTGCTCTTTCGGATTGCCGTGTCCTCTGCACGCTGATCCTTTTCGATATCGCTCGTGAGGACAATACGCAGTAATTGTCTATCGTCTTCGGCATTTTTGTATGCGTAATCATTTTGTAGTGCTTCCAAGTCGGCCTTTTCACTGAGCGTAGTTACAATCTTGAAGGTGTAGCCCTGATCGATGAGATATTGTTGGCGTTTCGTTGAGTAGAACATCTCTTGTGTGTCTGTGCTAACGAGGGTGTAGAAGAAGGCATTGAATGACGAACGATTGGATCCATCAGTTTGAGTATATGACTTAGGTCGAAGGATACGACCAAGGCGTTGAGCTTCTTGGCGACGAGATCCAAAGTGAGAAGATACTTGGATGATTACGTTGGCCTCGGGTAAGTCAATCGATGTATCTCCAACCTTACTAATACAAATCGTTCGCAGTGCGCTGAAAGAATAGATAGATGGGCAAAGCTGTAAGCATAATTCAAAAAGGGAAAGTCATACAGGAGACTCCGTATGCAATATGACTTACTCGCTTGTCCTGAAAGTTCCCAAGATAGCCTGCCTTTCCCTCTCACTCGTCTCCCCATAAATCATGGGGCGCTTCAACATTGCCGCATACAACTTCAAACTGTACACCAAATCACTAAAGACAATAATCTTATCCCCACGTTCTTCATGAAACCTCATCAAGAATTCCGTAGCCCTCAACTTGGCCGGATTCATCACATACAGCAATTGCTTCAGCCTGGCATTATCTGCCATTAAATATTCTCTCATAAATGGTGCAGTCATGGGAGTCCACACTTCCACACACTGAACATTCGCAAGGTAACCCTGAGTTGTTAAATCCATCCAATTTGCTTCGTAGAGTTTTGGACCAATCAAAAAGTTCAAATCGGAAATGAGATCATCCTCTCGAACTAGCGTGGCAGTCAACCCAAGGCGGCAATGAGCCTTGACTGATCCAATCACACGCCGAAACATTTTGGCAGGGACAACATGTACCTCGTCCATTAATAGTAATCCCCACTCTCTCCCTTTGATTTGATTCATCACTTCCGCCGACTTGTCACTCCTTTGTCCCCCGAACGAAATCATGGTGTAGGTTGTAATTAACACGCATCCACCGGCGCTCTGGGGAGGGATATCATCCTTCTTATCTGATGTAAATACACAGATGTTTTCATCAGGAATATTTGTCCACAGTTTGAATTGATATTTCCATTGTAGAACAGACACTGCATTAGTGCATAGACAAACAACCGACTTCTTGATGGTTTGGGCGGCAGTAACACCTGTTAGGGTCTTTCCTGCACCACATGGGAGAACGATAATTCCAGATCGTGCTCGTCCGTTTCCAAACATCTAATTCAGAGGGAGGCAGGAGAATATTCGGTGAGAAACAGATGGGGGGAGCATATTACATAATATACGCAAAAGTTGATGGATACGTAGACCAACAAGAACATCAAGAACAAGCTCACCTTACTCAACGATCTCTCTTGATACCGCCGAATTTTCGTATGCGGTTTCAAATCCATAGGCACATCCGGATTCATCTTATCATTCCTAAAATCATATTCCTCCATCAATGGATAATCCAAATCAATCGCCCTCCTCTTGACCACCTCGACTGAATCACCCTTGATTTGAAACGACACTGTCGTCTTTGCCACAGCCTGCTTTTGGGCTCCTCCTTCACCATCGTCGTCGTCGTCATCATCGCTGTCACCATCCATTTCACGTAATATACGTAAATTCTCTTCCATTTCTTCTGCCTTGGTATTGACCACGAACCCATCTGCATTCTTATTGCTACCATTGCCTGATGCTGCTGCATTATTGACTCCAGCAGCACCATCCCCAGCACCAGCAGCTCCATCCCCTCCACTCGTTTCCTCCGCCACCCTCGCCTGACTAATCAAGTCATCCCTCAACAACTCCCTCAACACAGCCGGATAATCACTCTCCACATAAAACTTATTATGCTTCAACACTAATTTCGCCTTCCCATATCTCTTCGTACACTCTCGTATAAACTGCGCCACACCCACTGGCATCTCATTCTTACTAAATCGATTCAACACCCTTACAATACTCTCGGTGTCAATGTTCGTCGCAACAGCAGCATACAGCGAATAGGGTGTGAGTTTATATTCATGCACGTATTCTGGCCTCGCGACCGGTTCGGATATGGCCACGAGAAAATCATATGCCTTGGTGTAGAATTCGTGAAAGGCCTCGAGGTAGATTGTCCCGTCGGGGCAGGTCCAACAGGGGCGGCTTATGTGGTCTGGTTTTAGTTTGAGGGAGGAAAAGTCGGCACCTAGTTGAGTGGAAGTGGTGGATAGTGAGTTAGTGACATCAGAGCTGCTTCGATCGGCACTCAGCGATGAAGCAGAGGGCTTTAGATTTTTGAGGAGGGCTTCTCGATCTGCGGCACGTTGGACGAGCTTTTTTGCGGAGGTGTATTCGTCGCCTCCTTCGTGTTGTTGGTTTGTTGAGGCGGTGCCGTAGTAATCGTCGTCGGCTTCGTTCGTCATGGTTGTTTTTGTTGTGGTCCGACGTCCGACTCGACCGGATCCAATTCTGAATTCTGCGCCCGCGGGCCGCAAATCCAGGCCCGCGACACAGTTATTGACACAGGGCGGGCTTCCCGCAAGGAATGTATGTACGTATGTAGTGAGAGGTATTGTATGTATTCCCCAGTGGAGCTCTGCTTCGAAGAACATCAACTCAAGTAGAACTGGACCTAGGTTCTTCTCGACTCGACCAAGCCAAGCTACAGGTTGGATGCCTCACATCGAAATTTATCCGTGCCTTGTCCTCCACTGTGGTCTCCAACCACTTCTGTGGTAGCTGTTCATGTCCCTCACTTCCTTGTCCTCCAGCGGGGGTCCTCATTGTTCCTACTGATTGATTGTGCGCCTTTATCCTCTTTTCTTCTGCCGCTGAACTATTCATCGTCTGTCTCTTTAGCCTCTCAGCACCTTGGACATTATTAGGTGTCTATCAAACAGTCTGCTACTCGTCCATCAATTTAGTGTTAAAATCAGACACCCACACTACAACTTAGTTCGACTTGTGTGTTGTGTTCCTGCGACATCACTGCAATCTATCGGGCTGCCCAGTCCGCTTTTCTGCCATCTCCACTCCCTCCAAGTCCATGACTACCACTACCAGGACTCCGATCACAATTCACCGTTTTTGTTTTGTTTTCGTTTGTTGTTGACGCATGTCATTTCCTTGTCCTTGGCAAGCAAATGCAAATGATTATTATTATTCCTAGTCGACGCCAGTACCAACCACATTATCATCCTGTCAGACGGCGAGTTCAAAGCTTATTAACTACTTGGACTTCTACAAATACAAAGTCAACCCTGCCAACAACCTTAGCTTGGTGGTCTCGTCCTTCGGAAAATGGCGAAGAAGTCGGCCATGGTTGAGTTGCTTGTCTTGTCTGTCCATCACCTCAAAATGCCTCGAGGCCATCAGTACAGTATGGAGCTCGTTCCCCATTGGAATGAGTGGCACATACATCTACATAGCTTATTTACTCTTCTAAAACATATGACATACTTTTATGTAGGAATTAGTACACCTGTGTGCCCTTCGAGACTCATCTTTTCGATAGTGACCGACGCAGCACGCACCAAAATAATTACCAACCATTCATTAAGTACCACCTACCATTAGGCCATTGCCACCAAGGACAAAAACAATACGCCATTGCCACCAAGGGCACAAAAACTAGGAGAAACGCAAGGAGGCAACCAGTAAGAGAAGCAAAATCATTATTCAGACATGCATAGCAGCCCGATCTAAAAGCAGCACCGTGAGAAAAGATGGTACGGACACTTATGTGGATTTGACTCGACTCCAGTACATAGCCACGAGTTCCTACGTTGGAGTACCGAGTCGCGCAAAAGACGACGTCCCCGTATCAGCCTACACGTGACACATCTCTCAACTAGTATGTACTCATCGTGCAAAATAGTCGGAGAGACCATGGCATATCTCAGCCGCTAGGTCGTTGTCGGACTTGTTTGAGTACTTTATCCGCATCTACACCCAAAATCGCACACCGATCCGCCGGCGGTTGCTTGCCGAGACGTAACTCCTTCGCTTTAATCGTGCCCTTAAGTCCAGCAGTGTGTGAGCATCATGAATGGGGCCCGTGCTACACGTCGGCGCTCGTCGGTGACGTCCATGCCAAGAGAGCAAAGCGTCCATCCTCATCCTCATCCCATGGACGTTTCTAAATGGTCTATTGATGATATCAAACTCCGTATGGGGCGTGGGAACATGGACGAGGACCGCTTAGACTTCGTCCATGCGAGCGACGATATAATAAAAGAATTATTTGTTTTGTCACAGATAGAGTGATCAAGTAAACATACAATAACAATCCAAAAAATGTATGTGCTGCTCCAACCCGATACTGTTTTTCACTGTCGTGTGCGGGCAAAAGTGGAAGGTGATTGGTGCGTTTGGAGATGCGTCAACAAGGACGTAACCCTAACTCCATAAGACGGAGACGCTATTGTGCTCCATGTGGAAAAGAGGACAGAACGAAAGTGAAAGGCGGGTTTACACATGCGCATATCCAGACATGAGGTTGAATGATGAGGATAGAAAAGACTGTTACAATTAGCAGGCTTAGAAGCAAGAAATATATGAAGAATACGGTTCCCATTTGGATACGAAACAAGTGCAATACTTTCATTCAAAACCGGATTAGGGAACTATAAGTTTTCAGAGAACCCTCCCGACATGGCATGAAATAATGGAAATGAAGATTTCAGTGAAATTAGATGGCATGGAAGAGAACAGCAACACAACATGATGTGAATCAGTTTGATACCAAGCATTCACGCTTTAGCATGCGAGTAGGTATGTACGGTGGGACGGATGGTGCCGATAAGGAGAGGAGGTGATGAATTTATTGACAACTTCCAGCTTGTTCCATTGGTAGAGGCAAGCCGCATTATAATATTACTTGGCCCTAAAATGAAAACAACGCGCTCAATCGTATTTTTAAATGGGATATAATCTTTTCTTTGGCCAAGTCATACTTCTTTCTTATGCGTTTATCGTTGTCATCCTCATTTAGTCTGTAGTCTTCATAGTACGTCAAATACTGTTGACACTTCCTCCCAAATTTGCAGCGAAAGATCAAATTATCTTGCTCCCTCTTCACATTTTTTCATAATTCTTCAATAAACAAATTCCACATGATTTTGCGAAGGCTACTGTAACACATGTGGCGGTTATGTGTACAGTGAAAAGCTGTATGAAGCTGTTGCTGAATGGTTGCTGCGTAGGAGGTCTGATGATGAATTGTTATTATTTCCAGCTACTGTGACATATCAACTAATCAACACTAATTCACACTTGGAAATTCTTCGTCGTCCTCGCTGAAATCAGACCGCTGCGATGCCGGTGGCACAACTGTCGCTGTTTCGGCGGCTGATTTTTGCCTCTGTTGACTCTCCTGGGGTGTAGACTGCTGCTGGGCCACTGAGAAGGCCGGTGATGCCGCTTGTGGGGCAGATCCCTCGAAGACGTCCGTGTAGACACCATGAAACAGCGGCGGAATATTCAAAATTTGACCGTTTTTTTTGCTCGATCGAGCTCGGGTGCGACTGGATTAAATCAAAATGATGGACACAAACACAATCACAATGGTCTATGTTTAGCACACATACATCGAGCGACGGCAGCGGCGGCGACCCAACCGACACTAGATCGAGGTGCGATTTGCTCTTCTTCTCACCATGGCGCTGGGGGCGGTCCGATTTCGGCACCTGCAAGGGGTCCAATAATTTCCTCCGGAATGGGGAGGTCTTTGCTAAGTGGTGCCCTAGCTTTGAGGTGTGACGTCACATTTCTCCGATACGGGGACGTCCAACGCGCGACTCGCCAAGTGTCCGTACCATCAA